>BJBW01008333.1:489-28861 GCA_004320125.1 Scolopax mira
GTGGAGACCACACTAGACGTTACCCTCGTTGATTCCTAGTCATGTGAAAGGACCTCTTTTTCATGAAAAGAGCAAAATTGGAGGACTGTAGCTAGGCCAAACTTCTGCTGGAGTGAAAGGACTGATTGTTTTGCCTGGGGTGCTTGATGCTGATTACACTGGATGTATATACATAATGGTTTATACTGTTTGTCCACCAATGTTTATCCCTACAGGTAGCAAAATTGCCAAGCTGATTGCAATTGATAATTCATTCCCCTCCCAACAACAAGCAGGTGATTTCCGAGGTGACCATGGGTTCGGGTCAACAGGACCTGCAGTGTTCCGCTTTTTTGGGGCTCTGCTCAGGGTTTCGCGTAACGTCCGTTTCTACCGATTTTTTCAATTCACTAACATTTTTACATACAGTCCCAGACATGCCCCTCACAGCAGGCAACCCAAAGAAGCGTGCAAGCGGTCCAGGTTTTCTGGGAGAGTTTGATACAGTCTGTTCTGGACCCAGCATTTGTGCAGCTGCGCAAGCAACCTGTCTCTCTGCTTTCATTGCTTTCAAAGTCTCTAGCACATCTCTCCAAAGTGAATGAACTGCCTTTACTTCCTTTTCTTCCTTTTCGCTACCCTCAATTGTTTTCTGCCACATAGACTCTCCAAACTCACGCCACTCCGAGCCGGAAAACAACACGTGTAGGTCAGAAAAATGACCCCATTGCTGCCTCAGTCGAATCAGTTTAGTTAATTGTTTTGCCGGCACTTCCATACCTCTCTTAGAGAGTATCCCAACAAGTGACAAAATGGCTGCAGTTTCTTTTTCCATTGCTGCGCCTGAGAGGTGAGGAGCGACCTCACAAACCCGTGTCTGCCCTGACTCTGCACAGACAGCTGGAGTTTCCCACTCGAGAGCCTCCTCTAGCTGCCTTCCGCGGTCTCGGAGAAGTCAGAGAACCACAACCATCCTCTGCTACCAGATGTCGGAGTGGGAGCCGGACCCGGAGTAACAGCATAAATGAAAACCTACTTATACCTAATCAAAATAAACTTATCTCTCCATTTATTAAATATCACTTACTAGAATCAGTTATACATATAGCAAAAATACTTCTATGTCCTATAACCAACAGTCCAGTATACAATTCTTTTAGTTAAAAGATAGGACTTTATCAAAACTATAATACAGAATTCCTACATTAATTCTCAAGTTTAAATTTGAAAATTAGAAAACAAACTTTATTTGTGGAAATTAATAAGCCAAAATCTGTTAGCAAATTTTTATGATTGAAACTTTGATCTGACATTCACATATCAGTATACTTCTTTGCTACACAAACCATTTGGCAAACAATATTCCTAGTTGGTTGAGTAAACCAGTTCTCTTCATGGTTACCACAATTTTTCTCTTGATAGAGTTTAATTTAAATTCAAAGAATTATGCAAGAGTATTTCCTGTATTTCCTAAATCATCTTGAAGCTTCACATTTTCTAACAAGATTTAGTGAAGTACAAACTAAGACCCAAGGCGATTACCCTTTAGGAAGAGGCATGATTAAATGTAAGTATATAACTAGTCCTCTTGAGCTGAAATGTATGTCTTATTAAAGTGTTATTAGAAGAAGAAGAGTGTTATGAGAAGAAGAAAGAGTACTCTGCTATGTCAAGTCTGATCAAGGTACAAGATCTAAATGATTAAGCTATTTATCATAGCTTAATTGCAAAAGCCAGAATCAAGTGGTGCCCAGTGGGTATTGCTCTTTATAGTTTTTTTTCTTGTTATTATACATGGAGTCTCATCATTCTGCCTATCTTAAATTTGCCTAATCTTTTATATCAAAAGGCAGAATACAGTCATTTATTGTTTTACCAACATTTAGTTTTGTGGGTTAGTATTTTTCACACCCGCTACCTTCTTCATGCTGAGTCATTTTGGGAAGTTTTATCTAAAAAATGTTTCTAGAAGCAAATTTAAGAGAAATCTTTTCTTACAGAAAAGAATGATATAATATTTTTTAAATTAAAAATACCCAGTGCTTCCCCCTTTCTGAAATAGAAACAGGCAATTTGAGAAATCTGAATATTCCTCTTCCTTCTGCCTTTAGTACCAGTACCACTGATCTCTGCCACGGATCTAAAGCATGTTGCCATACTGGCAAGCCAAGTAGGAATCAGGATGATCCTCCAAAGTGGAACAGGTGCCACCTTCCCTTTTTAATTGAAGAAATGAAATGCAAAAACTACTCTGAGAAAATGCTCCATTTGTATGTTCAAACATTCAAGATACTCAACATCAAAACAATTTTTTTTCATAGAACACTATTCACTTCCCTTATGTGTACAGATTGTGATGCTACCTGTAATATTCAAACAACTCAGACTCACAAGACCCTTGGAAAACTGAATATGATTATGTAAAGTCGAAAATTGTCCTTTCATTCTTGTCTCAGTTGAAGCCAACATTTCTTCAACTAATGCTAAGGTGATGGCATAAATGTCAAGGAACACAAGAATAGATAATTTTTCATAATTTGTTACACATGCAATAAGAGTACTGTACTCTTTTACTTCTATGAGAAGCTTCTACCAAAATCATAAATGAGTTTTGTACATTACAGGAAGTGTGATTTGGGTGACATATAGTAGAGGTACATGGTAGAGTTCTAAGCAAATTTATAAACATACAAAAAAAATGAAGTTATAAAAATCAGACTCCTGTGCAAACAAAGAAAAACCACAATCTGTTAATGCTTCTTTGTAATTATTTTCACCATTGCAGTCTTCACCCCCTTGGACACTATTTTTACCTACCCTATCAACTTCTCCTGGTGATGTTTCTGATGGAACTTTTTTTATCGTCCAGTGCAGCCTGATGATTCTAAGGGAATTGTTTGTAGCTTTGTCTCAAATAAGTACATCTTCCCATATGAGATCTGTAACAGCTGTAGCAGTTATCATCAGGGAAAGCATATTTTATTATTATTATTTTTATTATTCTCAATGAGGTTGAAAAGTTGACATTAGGGTATTGTCAACTGTAACACATGGCTTATTTAATTAGGTACACAAGTACTGAGAGAATTCCCAAAGTGAAATACATTTGAGACAATTACCAGATACACAACATGCAGCACTTAAGAGTTTTGATCTCCAGATACTACCTTTAAAAGGTCCTTGTGCAGCACACTCCTATTCTCTCTAAATGGTTAACTTGGGCTTTTTATCACTTAGCTGGTGAAATTTTTATTTCAGATGGAAAAGATTTTTTTCCTTAAGATTAAATAATTGATAGTATTACTTTTAGAAAGGAATTCTCCAAGTCAAGAACCTTGGTTGCAAAATATTTTTAATATTAAAATTAAGAACTAGCCTTATTATCTTTAGATAAACGTCATGAAAAAGCAAAGAAGAATAAAGCAGCGTAGCCCTTTGCTTTTCCAAAAATACTTGTGTTAGAAATATTCCACCAACTTGCAATAATATTCTCTTTGAATATCTTTTGTCTCTATATTTTTCTTGGTAGCGAAGGCCAGTTATTTATGAAATTTCCTGTGTTCTTGCCTGAAAAAACTCCTTACAGTAGAAAAGACCAGTTCCTTCTGAATTTTTATTTACTTCAAAATAGCTTTAGAATTTGTGTCTTTGACTGTAGATTACAAAATACAGACTGATGTCATCTTCCAGGAGAAGTGACACATTGTTTTTCCAGTTGCAATGGAGTGACAAGGTTATGCCACTCTTATTCGTCAGAAGCAGCTGCACACAGATTTCCCAGGTCTAGTTGTGATGTCTATATAACTAGTGCAGTGCTGTTAAGTGCAAATCAATGTGGAAAAGTATTGGATGCTACGATTGTGGCATTCATATGATAAACATTTCGGTAGCTTTTAAACTGGATGAGTACTAATCTTAACAAAGCATGGTAAATAGGAAGAATCAGGAGATTCACTTCAAAATCTCACTTCCAATCTAAATTAAAATGCTACCATAAACCTCCCATACCTTCTAACAAAACAAGCTATTGTCTCGCATAGGAAAGGAGACTATGTTTTCATCACAGGGGCAACTGGGTAATTGGAAATGCCTGGCACAGATTTTAAGAATCACTATTTTCTTTTTACCTTGAATAGCAAATAAACTAATTTCAGAGACTTTATAGACTACATAAAATTTAAAATCATCATAATTTATTCAGATTATCTGAAAGTATAAATGCTGCAAGTATTTGGAATGGACACATCACTTACAGGAGCTCTTCTGTGCACTAATAAAGGTTGTGGAATTACTGTTACAAGACTGTTCCTTAGGAAGAATGTGGTTTGCTTTGCATAATACCACAAGATGTGAAGAACAGAATGGAGCCACATAATGGAAAAAATATATTTTGTGCTGCAAGGAAAAGTTGCAAGTTCACATAAGAAGTACAATACATCTCTAGGAAACTTGGGCAGCTCTTACATTTGGAACAATCCTCATCATAACTTCATAATCTTGATAAAATCTCTCTGGTTCTCACACAAAAATCAGAATACCACTTAAAGTAAAATAAATGTTCTGATCCTCAAAACTCCGCAGAAGAAAATATTTTATCTTTAACATAGTAGTCAGAGTAAGTTCATCTAGCACAGGTGTATATGTAATCAATTATAATAAACATTCTCCTTTGAGGTTACAAACAAAAAAAAATGCTTTATTCATATTATCACCAACGGCCTAAGTGTCTAGGCAGAACCTGCCTGCAAAGTTGATTTATTAAAAAAACCCAACAAACCAACACCAAACACAACCACCAAAGAGTTCTAAGAAGGTGGGCCATACCACCAAAACTGGAGTCAAGTGTGGTGTGGATTGAGCAAACAGCCCAAGCAGGAGAGTGGAAAAGCAAAAGAGAAGACATGCAAACAAGGCTGCTGGCTGGAACTTCTGACATTTTTTCTTTCACCAAGAATAAAACATCAGGTGTCTTAATAATTATTTAGAGACATCAGCTTGCAAATTTGATGACACCAACTTGGGCAGGAATGTTGATCTGCTTGAGGGTAGGAAGGATGTGCAGAGGGATTCTGGATGGGCTGGATGGGTGGGCCAAGACCAATGGTACAATGTTCAACAAGACCAAGTGCTGGGTCCTGCCCTTGGGTCACAACAAGCCCATGCAGCGCTACAGGCTTAGGGAAGAGTAACTGGAGAGCTGCCTGGCAGAAAAGGACCTGGGGATGTTGGTCGTCTGTCGGCTGAACATGAGCCAGCAGTGTGCCCAGGTGGCTTGGCCTGTATCAGGAACAGCGTGGTGAGTAGGACCCAAGAGGTGATTGTCCCCCTGTAGTCAGCACTGGTGAGACCTCACCTTGAGTACAAGATGGTGAGGGAGGAGTCTGGAGAAGAAGTGTTACAAGAAGCATCTGAGGCAACAGGGATTGTTCAGTCTGGAGAAAAGGAGGTCGAGAGGAGACCTTATCACTTTCTACAACCACCTGAAAGGAGGCTGTAGAGAGGTGGCATCAGTCTCTTCTAAGTAACAGGCTACATGACAACAAGAAAGGGCCTCAAGTTGTGCCAAAGAGGTTTAGACCGGATATTATGGAAAATTTCTTCATGGAAAGGGTTATCAAACATTTGAACAGGCTGCCTGAGGAAGTGGTTGAATCACCATCCCTGTCGGTATTTAAAAGATGGGTAGACGGGGTGCTGCGGGACACGGTTTAATAATGCTTTTGGCTGTGTTCAGTTAATGGTTGGACTCGATCATTTTAAAGGTCCCTCTCAACATAGACGATTCAATGATTCTAAGATTTTACTGCAGTACAGCCACCATCCCCCTAAGATGGGAAACCTCGGAGAGGGCCTCTGCTTGCACTGGACAGGCTGCGTGCACCTACCCCCTCCCTACCCGCTGAGAGAACCCCCAAAAACGCTTCAAATAGCCTCAAACCCTCTTCCTCCACGTTGCCTTATAGCACTTTCCTCCGGGCAGCGGGAGCCGGGCTGTGAGAAGACAGAACCTCCGCCCACAGCCCAGCCGGCCCCGCCCCTCCTGGCCTAGTGCGCATGCGCACGGGCACGCCCACTCACGGCCTACCCGCCAGCCCCCCTTCCCGCTCCCAACGGCCGCGCTCTCAGAAAAGGATCCTCTCCCCGGCGCGGGGGAAACTGGGAGCTGTAGTCCGAGATCTGGCGGTCGGAACTACAAGTCCCAAAACCGCTGGCAGTTGCGAGGGTGAAGGGGCAGCGGGAGGCGGTGCCATTTTGAGGGTTAGGGGTTAGCGGTGCCCCCCCGCCGGCCGGGAGACAGCTGCTCGCTGAGGCGGCGGGAGGCTCTGCCTTGAGGTTGGTCTCTTCGTCCGCATGTGGCTGTGGCTTCTGTCCAGCGGGGCCGGGGAGGCGCTTCTCCGCACCGGTGTATGGCAAAGGGGGACCGAAGCCGAGCGCTCGGGCCGCGGCGGGCGGGCGGGCGGCGGTGTTGGTGCACGGAAGCCGGTTGCTGCACTTGTGGGCCGCCGGCGCCGGGCTGAGGGAAGTGTGTGTGGGGCGGGGAGCGGGGTGCGGGGTGCCTTACCCTGGGGCCCGGAAAAGGGGAAGAAGGGAGAGAGGGAGCGGCTGACACACCTACTGGGAGTCGGCGCCGGCGGCTCCCGGTCAGCCCCCCCGGTCGCCTCAGCACCCGCTGCCCGCGCCGTCGGCTCGGTGCGGGAGCAGCGCTTGCGCCCCCGGGTCTGCGGTACGGCCTGCCTCTGTTGGGGGGACGCATGCCTAACATGCTTTGTCACCTCTGAACCCAGAAAGAGGTGGTCACACAGGCAAAACCAATCACTTTCTCCAATCTGTAAGTTCTGCCACATAGGTCTTCTTTTTCCATTTGGAAAGGTATTGTGCAGGTAAGGCTTAAGGCCTTGAGTTATTTGGAAGGTTAGTTAAAGTGATAATTTAGTGTTGCAAGTGCCAGCCTGGTGAATCACATGTGCCAGCAGCTCAGGTTCAATGCTGACAACCAGCTCTTTACAGAAATGTGATAGCCTGTCCCATTCAAGAGGCAAGACAGTCACATAGATTATGCTTTCTGGTATGTACTTACTCTGTACTCCTGAAAAATGCTGTGGAGATGCTTTTGTGTGTAACATCACTGTCCCAAAGGATAATTGGAGCGAGTCTGTTTAGGAAGAAAGGATATTTCTGTCTGGGACAGTCATAGAGCAGCATCCTGCATTGTTAGAGAGATTGTGTGCAGCAAGTGTTCACATGCTCTTGTTTTCATTCCACATCAGAATACGGACTCTGCTTAAATACCATCCCAGAAGATAGAAGAAGATGTAGAAGCTACTAAATCAACTTTTTTATTCCAACCGTGGTATTGAGTGGAGGTAGAGTAATGTTTTTGGGTAGATGGGGGATTGAGTCCCCAGCTCATTTGATGTCATCTCGCTTTCTTACTTAAAAAACGAGGAATAGAGAAGCTTGAGGTATACACAAGATGTGCATATCTTGAAAGGAGGAGAGACCATAGTACCCACAATGTTGTTCCACTAGTGCTGAGGAAGAGGCATAGTTACATGGTATTAGTGCTGTCTTCCAAGTAGTAAAGTAAAATGCAAACAGTAAAGGCTCTTTGGGTTAGACATTTGGAGATTGAAGATAGCAGAATTATTTTCCTTTGGGTAGTAGGTGAGAAAGTGCCTGAAGTAACACCTTTTTTTGTTAGCTTTGCAAGTGAACATGAGTTGATAAAGGTTACTTACAAATCTTCCTTTAATACTACCTACAGATCCTTTTCAGATAAAGAAACAGAGCTTCATGTCTTGCTCAGAATGAGGTACATGTGACATTTTATTAATATTTACTTCTAGAAGCTTGAAATGTTCACAGAAAGCAGTAGAACAAACCCTCTAATAAGAAAAATACTTTCTTTTTTGGTACTGCATTTGGGTTTTTGGAGGGTTTTGGTTGAATAAACTACTTGGCACTTGATTTATAATAAAATGACTGGCTTTGAATTCTATCTAGACTTCAGGAATACAAAGGAAAATCCAAGTAATTCTAACTAATAGATGGATAATGGCATGACTGCAAGTCACAGTGATCAGTGCCATCTTGCTTTGTTTTTTTAATTGTTCTTATGTCTCTGAATCTTTCTGTAACTTATTCACTCATTCTTAGATTGCAAGTAATTAGATTTGGGCAGGGATTGCTTTTTTGTGTGTATTTTTAGAAAATTTGCAACCAAGTGGTCTTGGCCTCTAAAAAAGGTCTTCAGTTGTTCTAAAACCAAAACCATAACAGATTGTGGATTCAGTTGTAAGTCTTATTTGACTAATACCAAATTCTAAATGCCATCCAGCAGCTGATTGATTGGTGTTAAATGAATTAGTTAAGTTCAGTTTGTATCACAGAAAATAATCCTTGTGATTGGGGCATTTGGGGTATTTGCATTTTTGTTGGTAGTATTAATACTGATGTCAGGTATCAGTTTGTGCAGTACTGTGTTTATGCAGTAAAAGAAATTTATAACACTTGTCAGAATAACATAGGTCAGTAGAGGACAGAGGTTGTTGATGTAATTGATTTTTCAAATATTCACATTTAAGTAGCATGATTTGTAAATTATTTAAGATATAAGACGTGACTGCTAGACTGGTACAGCACTAATGTATTGCTTTGCTAAAGATGCGCAATAATGTGGCAGTTTTGTTTAAACAAGACTTCCAGTAGGTGGTGGATGTTTCCTACTACTGGTTTAGTGGTTGAGTAGTGTTGAGTAGTTGTGACCATGGAAGGTCACGAATCATAGGATTCATATTGTAGTCCTGAATAATTTCTGCTTTTTTATTCCATGCTGATAACCTATTAATTTTTTTCTAAGATGCTTCATGCTGAAAGTAGAGTAAGGCTCTTGGAGTGTCAGGATGAAATCTCAATTGAACCATGCTCTAAAAAAATGAAATCAACAGAAGGGGCTTACAAGAAACTCTCTGATGATGATAACCAAGGTATTCAAGAGGAAGCCGATGCTGAGAGAACATCAAATAATTTGATACCAGCGTATGCCTCAGATAACCAAATGCAACATGAAATGCAGGAGCAAGAGAAAGTACATACTGTTATCTTGGGAACACCAGATGAAGTGCTCCCTGAAAATAACATAGTACTTAATCAGCCAGTTGATTCAGAAACTGTGCATAATGTAAATCCTCCATTTGCATCAATAAGTGACACTGAAGTTGAAGAAAAGAAAGGCCCTTCTATTACAAATAATGGTGGCGAAGATGATATTAGAAATAGCTGTACATTATTCTCAGTAAATAGAAATGCATCAGATGAAGAGTTTTTTACAAGCAAAGAATTTATTGGACCGATTTACAAGCCTGCTGAAAGCAGTAAACGGGACAAATCTGGGAGTTGTGATGAATGTGTAAACAGTGAGGGAGATCAGAATGAATTGCATGAAAACAGAGCTAAAAGAAAGGAGGCAAAGAAGTTTCAGACTATTTCTTCTGCTGTACCACAAATAGATGATGAACTTGACCAGTTCTATAAAGAAATTCACCAGCTGGAAAATGAAAATGTAGATACTAATATCCAAGAAAAAGAAACTGAAACTTCTCAGGAACAATATTCTCCATATAACTGTAATCCAACCTCACAAGGTTATCAAGGTGTATTGGTGGGCAGCCCGCAGCCATTTTATGAGAATGGACAGTGTTTCTTTGGGGAACAGGACAGTGGAAAAGCAAGCAATGAGCAGCAGTTTGTTGTGGAAACAAGTGGCTGGAAAACTGAAAATACTGTTACAGGACAAGTAGATTCTAAGTATTGGAACTACTCAGTGCCTGAATTCAGACCTGCTTGGCAGGCAACAGAATCCTTTGTAGTACCTCAGGGACCTCTTGCTCCTAGATTCGACCATCAGTCACATTTTCAGATACTTAATTCCCCACCACAAAAAACAAATGCTCTCCCTTCTCACAATGATGAACTTGCTTACAAAAATTATCATGGTTACCATGGGAATACTGATTACAACAATGTCAGTCCATTGCTTGATCAAAGTACCAACTATGCTGGTCATACTGATTTCCAAACTACTCAGGTCTTCAGAAATGGAAATAATGACCAGAACGGACTCCAAAATAATGACCACAACAGACTCCAAAATAATGGTTTCTGTGAAACCAGAGAAGAGTGTTGGAAGGATCCAAAAGCTGACAATACAGAAGGAATGCACAGCTCTTCTCCCTTGCAGTTACCTGAAGAAAGATTCAGTCTTTCCCAGAAATGGCTCCTAATATTAAGAGGGCTACCTGGTTCAGGGAAATCAACGCTTTCTCGGTAAGTGAAGACTTAAAGCTTGAGAAGCTTAGTCAAATCAAAATTTTTAAGAATTAAAAAAAACCCCATATATATCTGTAAGCACTTGGCAAACTTTAGTACTTATAAATTAGGCTATTAAAATGCAGTAATTTTTAGTTAATGAGGACAAATTATAGTAAATACTAAAAACTTTTGCTTGGGTTTTTTGTCTCCTTTAGAATTTTGATGAACAGGAGGTGCTTTATGTTCTGTATCCATTAAATCTTTTATCCTGAAATTTTCAGGTATACTAGTATATGTTCTGCCTCTTTTTTTCCCCCCTGAAGTTCCTTTATTTAAAAAAAATCTTCTTTAAAATGACTGAACCAGAAGTACTTTTCTATGCCTATGCAAAAGTCTTCAAAGACTGTAAGAAGAATTTTGCTACTCTGAAAATACTTATATGATGATGCAACTGAGCATAATCTTTTATAATGCTTTTTTTCATACTCTGATCT
Source organism: Scolopax mira (assembly GCA_004320125.1). Lineage (NCBI taxonomy): Eukaryota > Metazoa > Chordata > Aves > Charadriiformes > Scolopacidae > Scolopax > Scolopax mira. Next base: position 11,274 of record BJBW01008333.1, read on the forward strand.
GTCAGCTTCTCTTTATTTCTGAACAACACACAAGAAAAGTATTGTTTTACCTTAAAAATGTACTTGTTGAAGACTGCGAGGGTTAAAACCAGGGTCTGCCTCCAACTTGGCCTAGTTTAAAAAGCACAGAAGTTAACACAGAGCACAGACGCTATCTGTATTAAGTGAAAATAGGGTTTCTCTTCCATTAAAAAAAAAAAAGCTACTTTATCAGTACTTAGTAATTGAGCTTCATCCAGAAACTATACATCACTTCTGTGGTTATCTTCTCTTCTATGCTGTCTATTAAATAGATACAGTGATCATGCTCTTGCTTGTTTTATGTATAAAGCAGTAACCTTGCTGTTTGGTTTGTTTCCTCTGATCATATAATAGAAAAAATACCTATTAGAAATGTCTAGCTTAGGTATTCCTATAACTTTAACTATAACATTTTCTGGTTTCTGAGCTCTTTACTTTGCAAGCCTGCATTTCTGAATCTTCATGAGCATGTGTGGTATCATGCCAATAATTAATACATGAAAGCAACATAAAAAATTGAAAAAAATTAATAAAGCTGTAGAAAAAATGCTGCCTCATTCAGTGCAGGAATTGGACCGTACTTAATGTGAATAGGATATTTTGTTTTCCTATTTGTTTTGTCCTGTATTGTCCTTGAGTCTTTCTCCAAATGTTTTATTCATATTACCTTATTACTTAGAATCTTTAGGTTTTTGTGAATACATATTCTTCCTTTTTTCATCTTTTGCTAGTGAGATCAATTACAAATTTAATTTAACAGAGGGGGAAATGAGCACTATGAGACCAAGGTCAAGAATAGTCACCAAATTTGGGTGCAGAATTTGAGCTGTGTGGGACTTGGTTTTCACTGTATTCAGTTATATGCAGTTTCATATTTTCAAAGTTTGGTTGCAATTAATGATTCCCATAAAATCATCTCTCAGGTGGTGATGGTACTGAGAATTAATGTCTGCCTACGAGGAGAATATATGTATTATTAAGTCTTATTCTTAGTAAAGTTGACTATGTATGAGTGTGTAACATAATAGACTTCTGCAGCGTAGTCCAGGACAGTAAATATCATATTAGTACCTACAGATATCTTTGCAGGCTTGGTATCTTTAGCTCCTGCAAACAAATCCCTACTACTTGTGCTAGGAAAATGGCTGTGTAGGAAAAGCAGTATCTGTGTGTATCAGTGCTAGAATGGAAAGAGATGCATCTTGCAAGTGGGTTTCTCAAGTATGAAATGACAGCAGAACAGCAGTGAGACCCACCAATCTGAAATTCCTATTTGTGTTTTGTGTAAAGTGAGGGTTTGTAAGTACAGACACTTTTCCTCCTGCTCCCAAACTTGACCCATATCTGTCCTGAATCTTTTACTGAAGTCTGTGTTCTGTTTTGACTCTTCTATCCCCATCTGCTTGGAATCACAAGCAAGTTTTTTGGAAGAGGCTTGTAGCAGGTCTGTCACCATTGTTGGATCAGATCAGCTGTGTTTTTGTCTGGTCTGATCTTGAAAAAACTGCAAATACAGAGGTTCCACAGCCTCTCCAAACTTTTCTGGTGCATTGCCGCCACCCTAGTAAATTAGTTCTTCCTAATTTCCAAACTGAAGTTCCCAAGCCATAATTTCCATGTGTTCTCCTGTGTTACACCATGTGCTGTTACCTGGTAGAATCTGGCTCATCATCTTTTCAGCTTCCCTTCAGGTAAGGGTAAAGGGCTTATTCGCTCTAATTGGCTGATAGCAGGTGGCCTTTTATTATCTTCATTGCCAGGCTAGATAAGCCTAGTTGCCATTAACCTCACCTTCTAGGTCGTATGCCCCTAGCCATCTTAGTAGCCTTTCATGGTTTTCAGCATGTCTTTTGAACTGGGAAGTCCCAATCTGCACACAATATTACAGAGACTGAAAGAGTTTGCATAAGAGCCACATAGCGTGTGCATGATCTTCTCTAATAAAGCCCAGCATGTGGTTTGGTCTTTTGATGAGAGCACACCATTTGCTCATCTACAGTTTGATGTCCACTGCAATCCTTAGATCCTTTTCACCAGTTGCTTTCCACTCTGTACTCATGCTTAGGTTTCTTTTTCAACAGTTGCAGATCTTTGCTGTTTTCCTTGTTGAGCTTCCTGCTTTTTTGCTTAGCCCGGTGCTCAAATGTCTTATTGTCCTTCTGGATAGAAGTCTTACTGCCCAGTATGTCAGGCATTGCTACTAATTTGGCATCATCTGCAAGTTCTCTGCCTCATCATGATGATGAGGCGTACTGAAAAAATTGGTCCCAGTATCATTCCTTACTGTAGTCTGCTTGTTACTGACTGGGTGATGATATCAGAAGCCTTGGTAATTTTGAAGTATGCTTTTCATTTATCACTCAGCCCTCATTCATAAAGGCAGTTGTTTCACCAGAGAGTGCAATCTGGTCACTAAAGAATTATTTGTTGCAAAACACACATTAACTCTTCCTGATTACCTTAATTTCCTTCAAATGTTTGGAAATAGATTCCAAGGGGATGCACTCCGTTGTCTTTCCAGGAACTGATATTAGGTGAGGTTGAGCAACCTTTAGTTCCTTGGACCTTGTCTTTACTTGCTGTAAATATAAGCATGTAAATATAAGCACAACATTAGCGGTTTCCTGGTCATTAGAGAACTCCCCTCATCTTAATTTATTTCCTGTGTTTACTTGACCTAGGCAATCCCAGCCTCCTGAGACTCAGTTGAGTTCTGACCTCTTTCCATCTATTTCCAGTCTTGTTTTCCTGTGGCTTTTAGTCTTTGCTTACTAGTTCTACATCTGCTCTTAAATTCTAAGCTGATTTCTCAGTTCCTTCTCCCCTTGGTTTTGGGTTCCTTCCTTGGTTTTGGAAGTGATTGGCCATTTAGTCTGAAACTTTCTGAAATGATTTGGCCAGCAATGATATCTTTAGCCCAAATAACAAAAGTCTGCTACAACTAGAAGTAGATGATGTTGTGAAAATAAGAAAACAGCCTGGTATTTTTAGGATATTTTGGTACTAAACTTGGCAGCAATTGCCATTTTCCATTCTTTCATAAATGTCTGAACATTAATTTGAATAAAAAGAAGCTTAATGAGGTTGAAAGAACAAATTCTGGTGTCATTTAAGAAGTCCACTTTGAATTAAATCCATTATCAGGAATGTACAAAGACGGTCATCTCTATCTTGGACCATTCTTCCTGAGAACTGTGATCTTCTGAATGGAAGAGTTAAAGAGTTAGTATTTATAGAATAATATAGAAATAATATAGTATAGTATAGAATAATATAGAGCGTATTTATAGAATAGTATAGAAACAGTTGTGTGCTGTTGTTTCTAATGATGTATTTATTTACAGTGTTGAAAGCATTGCTTTTAAAGTCGCAGATCTTTAAATTACGTTTGGTTTTTGTCTGGTTTTCCTCGTCTCTGATATGTTAGCTATTTTAAATAGGTGAATTATAGATTCTAAGAGATCTTCTTTATTATAAAATCATCTGTCAAAGTAGTCTAACCAGGATGCAGGTTGGGGGACCATTATAGTTTTGAAGAAAAATTAAGGCAGGATTTTTGTTTGTGGTGTGCCTGTGCATGCTCTGGGAAAAAAATGTGTATTGGTTTGCTGACATGTTAAAATGAGCATTTTAATTTCAAGATGAGTTTTGTATGTATATCTTCTCTTGGATCATATAGCATCTCTGAAAAAAGTAGGTGAGTTGCTTTAATTTTTATATCTGCTTCATTTTGACCTATGTTCAGAGGTAAGGGTTCAATTGCAGGGAGGGTTTAGGTTGAAAAAGCTGGATTACAGAAGTTGGATAATACTGCTATTCATTTGAGGCACGTGCACATATTGATGCTGACTGACCTGTAATCTGACTCTCCTGTGTTTATTTTACTTTTTTTCCTTCTGTATTTCTCAAAAGTGGAATAACATCTTCTTGTGGATTTAGATAGTAATGATGCTTTCTTTGCATAGATGTGCTTTTTGTTGTTTCCTAGTTCATAAGCCTGTGAAAAATTTTATTTCCAAATACATGTTAGAAGTATGTGAATTATTCCATGTGATGTCAATGAGTACATTTGTGTTTTTAAATTTTACAAGTTTAAATTCTATGAATTCTGCAAGAGAGAATTGTCAGGTTTTCTAAGTGTTTTATGGCTTAATTTCACAATTTAGAAACAGGCTACTGTTGTAATAATTGAAGTTTCAATTCATAGACTCATTAGTTTGTGTTTGCTTGTGTATTGTGGAAAGGGTGAAGGTTTTGTTACTCTGGCCTCTTTGGTAGTCACTTTGCTTTCCCAAATTCTGTAGTTTTAGGATTGTTCTTGCAAACAGAGTTTACTATATAAGATTTGTTAGATCAGTTACATAGGTTCATAAATAAATGGTGTTGTATTCTGAACTTCAAGAAATAATAACAAAATATTTCAAGAATAAACTTTGTTGATGGGTTTGCAAGATTCCTGAACCTTTGTCATTGTGTTTCTTTATTGCTACAACTAATGGTGTTTGGAAGATCAACAAAAGAAGAATTTGAGTAAGTGAATTCTTCTCCAGGATACTTGGCAAAGATCGTGAGTTCCTAGAAATTAAAAATGAATGCACCATTAGTGTTGATTCATCAGTTCGTCTATATTCCTACAGAGACCTGATGGTCAGGCTCCTAGGAGCTGTAGGGATGTGTCTATCTACTTATCTAGTAGAAGAATACCAGTTATTATTTGATATCTCCTTTATTAAGGCAGGTGGTCCTTACAACGTGTGGAAGATGGATCCTGTTTTTCTAGCATGATTAATTGGCAAATGTAGCATACTGTAAATAAGAAAACTGTGCCATGTGGAAAGTCATGGCCAAGTAACGTAATGAATATAAATCCCCATTAAATATTTTATACGAGAGGAATAGATATGAAAAATTGCTGTTGTGTATTTAACACACGATTTCCTTGTTCCATTTTATCTACTTTGAACAAAAATAGCCTTTAAATCCTTCTGTGCTCTCCTAAACCAGTGTAATGCACATCCTGTTACGAGGCATAGGCTGTAACAAAAATAATTATTGAACAATGTCCAAGAAGAGTAGCTCTACTTCTGGTTTATCATACTCTGCTTCCTGAAATAGCATTGCTATTTATGAGGCAGCCTTAATACTCTGGAAAAGGGAGAAAGAGCAAGAGGATAAAACCAGCTTCTATGCAAATTTGATCATGTTACTTTATTTACATTGCTACTAGCTTCTTCTGGTCCTCAGTAATCTGAATTTTGTTGGTAAAGATCTGTGTTTTAAAAGCAAAAATAACCAACAATATATTTGTGGGACAGTAAATGTGTAGGAATGTAAGTTAATATGTAATGCAGTATCCCAGTCTTTAAGCTATGATCCATAAAGGGTCTGCTGTTGGTGACAGGTGGTGAAACATGGCAAATTACTTGTGTAGGATTTAAGCTTCAGTAGTTCTTCCTGCAGATACTTACAGGAAAGCTTTGTGTCTTAGAAGTAACATAAATTTGTTCCCCTACATTATTTGGGATTTGGCCAATTTTTCTCTGTTCCTGCTACCTCAGCAGTACTGCATCCCGAATACTACTAGTGCAGTTTGGGTTTTATAGCCTTTAGGTACATTGCCCTTTTCTGAGCCAGGATAGTTGCCTAAATTTCCATAAGACAGTGATATCTGAGTGTTGCAATGTTTATGTTTGACAGAATGGCATTTGCTTATTGGGATGGACTAATACAGATTTGCTTTGACAGATTCTGATGTTATTGATCAACCAGTGGTTAATTATTCCCTGTAGCTTTGCTATAATCAGTTTCTTTGACTCACAGGTATTTGTTGGTGTGCCTGGGCAATGATTAAGATGAATTTTAGTTAAAATCCAAAAGTGAGCTTTATGATGCTTATAGAAGGTTTGATTGTGGCATTTCATGATAATGCAAATACAGAATTCTAGAAACACTTGATGGATTTTTGTAGTATTCTGACATCACCCATAACAATAACTTCTGAAATTAATAAATAAGTTAACAGTAATAAAAAATATTACAGCATAGAGTAAAAATCAATAAGATAACAGTGAATATTGCAGCTGGGTCCCTCCGAGTTCCACTTTTTATCCTCATTGGATTCCCAACAGTGTCTTTTATTGTTTGCAATGTATACTTAATTTTCTTCCATAATCTTTAATGTTAGCTGTGCAAGAAGCAGAATGTAATGCACCTTATTCTGATCTAGGAAAAAAGTAAACTTGTAGCCAGTAAAATACCTATATTGCTTGGAAATCATGGGCATAAAAGACTTTTGTGTTGCAGTCTTTTTCTCTTTTTTTTGTCTTTATGGATTCTAATTTGAATCTCTGCATTGTATCCATTTGTTTACAAATTTGTTTTGTTTTAGTTTGTCTCTTAATTTTCCTGCCATAAAAATGCATAGTATGTCCAGAAGTCACCATGATGCAGCATTGCCTTAGGAATCCAAGCTAAAACACTCTAATCAAGTGGTTCAAGAAGTGATAGGTTTTCTCCTGATTTAAAGTAATGCATGCAGGGACAGTAAAGCACACAGCTCTCCTATCACTCTGCTAGCACTGAAGTATGAATGATAAGGAAAACCATATATATATACAGAAACTGAGAGACAAAAAGTAAAAAAATCCTATCTTAAATTTCTTGTCCTGTATTAGACTGAAACTACAGTTCTGAGAGACAGCAGCTAACTGCTGCTAACCAGGGGAGGTCTCTGTAGATAGTCACTTCTAATTTATCCCCTTTTGTGACCTTTTCTTAAATAGGCTTAATAGCTAAGGCTTCAGAAAAGTAACCCAGAATAAAAAAAAAAAAAAGAAAGGAAAGGATTGCTTTCTTCTGGGCATGAATTCCCATGGCTGATAGATCCAGTGAGTGCCAGAGTTGATGAGAAAACAGAGGCCAAGACTGTCACCAGAATTGGGGAAGAACACGTAGACCGGGAGTAGAAAAGTATAGGATCTTGAAGGAATATGGACATTCATCTGCAATCCTGACTTTCATTAGTAGGACAGTCTTAAGAGCTTGTTGTGGTGGTTTACTTTTTTCCTGAAATTAGGGAAATTGCTGTAAACATTAGTAATTTTTTTGTTGTTGTCGTTCTTGTTAGATCTAAATTATATGTGCAAGCAGCATGGGCAAAGGTCAGAAGAGGGTGTGTTGTGAGTTTCAGGTGCTGAAAAAGGACTTAAATATCCAGTTCATTTCTCAGCTACATCCAAATTCCTCATAATCAGATTGGTTTCTAGAAATAGCTCAAAATGAGAATTGATACGGAAAATGTTAGTAAATACATTAAATTATTATGAGGTACATAGAACTTACTGCAATATAACAATACATTAGATAGGTACAAACATCTCTTGGGGGTGGAGGAGAGGAAACAACAAATACAGGAGTAGTAGAAAGGGAGAAAATACATTGCTTTAATTTGGATTAGAATTATTGGTAATATATATGAGTGCACTTAAATCTGTTTGAAGTTTGCAGGAAGTTCAGAAATAGGGCACAGCTAAATTTATTTTAGTTGTATTGTTTTTTTCCTGTGTCTTTTTTTTTTTCCCTATCTGAAAAATAAGTTAATATATTTCTGTGTTTTTCTTTGTTTAACAGTATTCTGCTTGGTCAAAGTCGTGATGGCATTGTATTCAGCACCGATGATTATTTTCGTCAACAAGATGGATATACATATAATGCTGCTCAGCTTGGTGATGCCCATGACTGGAACCAGAAGAGAGGTTTGAATGCATAAGAGAAATCCTGTTAATTATGCTTATATTTAGAAAATAGAAGTATAGCATGATAGACATGTGTGTTAATAGTCTATTTGAAGAAGAGTGCGTGTGTATATATATATATACACATATAGGATATATAGAAGTATGTATTTAAAGTATTCTTTATATTTTAATTATTGAATATATATATACACACATTAAATTTTGAACTTATAAAAGGTTCAAAGTTAAAAATAAAAAATCTCTCTTCCTTGTGCTATGACCTGCTGATCTGTTACATTTGCTACTAGTATCTTCATGGCAGAATTGAACCTTTTTAATGCTGGCAACAGCAGGGTATCTTACTTTTTTTCCAGTATCTTTCCTGATCTGCAGTTCATCCAAAATTTACAGAAGAGTTTTTCTGAGGAAGGTCTTAGTTCACTTGTGTAGATTAACAGCTTTAATAACTCATCTTTTTTAAATCATTGGTGTGTTTGTTGCTCACAAAGAATGGCAGAGGTCTTGCTTTCAAAATAAGATAGATACTTGATTCATTTATCAAGACTACTTTAGTCTGGGACTTACAAAGAGAGCATTTTAGACATTAGGGTAACATCATAGTTTTCTGTGCTGTCGAGGTGATGAATCTTGTGTAGCCAACAGATCAGCCCTAAATACTTCCAACCAATTTCAGCTCTGTGCTCTAATCTGTAGGATGCTTCTGCTGGGTAAGAAGGAGTATACTCTTGCTGGTCCCGCCTAAGTCCTGCCAAACAAATTGCATCATGGCTGTGCTCTGTCTGCCTTTCTATCAGTAAAAATGCTAATTTGGATGTGCCTTCTTATCAGTTGCTGTTTTGTAAAACTCAAAGCTTCTGCCCTCTTGAATTTCATGAAAATTGACCAATGAGTTCAAACATTCAAGCAGAGGCAGCATAATTGTGATTTTTTTTTTTGTTAATGGATCTCAGAAATATTTCAGATAGGTGATGTCTTTCTGTGAAGATCACTTATTTCTTAGCTTTTTGTTGGAGAAGAACTGCAATACCTAACCACAGCTCTTGGTTATGAATGCAGTATGTCTTATCTGTCAGTACTGGATGGATTTTATGCTGGGATCTCTACTCAGCAGGCTGCAGACTTTGAGCAGTTCTGTTGTGTTCCTTTCGATTTCTGCACTTCCCATTTACCTGTTTGCATTAATTCACTACCACCTGTTTTTTATGCCCTTCACTTAATTTTTCTCACTTTCTTTTTTCTTTCCATTCCTGTCTCTACCTTTCAACGCTTTCATTCCTCTTCTTAGAACAGCGTGTTTCAGTCAGACTAGATAAGTGCAAAAACCATCTGTCACAGTTTATTTACATTTACCATTTTGAGTTACATAGTTGCTTATAATCTTGTGCTATTTTGCATTGCAGCAAAGCAAGCGATGGAGCAAGGGAAATCTCCAGTTATAATAGACAACACTAATACTCAAGCCTGGGAAATGAAGCCATATGTGAAAGTGGTAGGTTTTGTTATGTGATTGTATCATCTGTTACAATTTTGCAAACTTGCCTTCATGTGTGATAAATTGGTCTGTTTTGTCGAGAAACATTTTCCTTACTCAAGTTTGTAAAGAGAGACTGCTTATCGATTTGATTGGTATGGCAGTAGTTCAGACCAGTTTAAGGGTTGACTTGATCTAATCTGCTTAGCCTGGAATGAAAGCTAAGACAGGCTGGGGGTAAGTGAAATTCAGCATGCTACCACCTCAGAGTTAACTGCATCTATCTGTTTGTTATGGTGCACCTATCATGCTTTTTTTTTTTGCTTGCTTGCTACAGGCTCTAGAAAAGGGATACAGAGTGGAGTTCCATGAGCCAGATACTTGGTGGAAGTTTGATCCTGAAGAATTAGAAAAGTAAGGTTTATATTACATAAATCTTTGTACTTTCTATAGATATATATATATATTTATCTATGTAGTATGTTATATTTTATTCTGTGTTTTATTTCTTTTTAACTACTTACTACTAGTATAAAGTGTTCTATATTTAAATAGGCATTTTGAGACATACCGTTAAATGGAGGTCCTGTTGGCCCAAAAAATTCATATTAAAATTTTGTTGGACGTGAGTAGAAAAATGGTTGACCCCTGTAAGAATTGCTGCTGTTATACTGAATAATGGTTCTGAGAAATTTGTTGCTACAAAGTGCTGATGGCAAGAAATAGGTAGAAGACAAAAAATTGTGCATTTTGCAAGGAGTACTTCAGCATAGGTGCTTTGGTACTTCTATAGATGTCTCAGTGTCAAACAGCAACAGTCCATTAGTAATCAGTAAAGATTAAAAAGAAAGCTTATGTTTTAGATTATTCTGTTGCAAGATTTTGTGAAATTGTCCCCAGTCTTAAGAGGATCTGACTTAGAGGACTGTTTGACATAAGTCATTGGACTTCTGCCCTTGCGAGAGTGCCTGGGAACCTGGATTAATCCTGGTTAGACTTTTTTGTCTCAGATACTTTAGGAATCTATGAGATATCAAAACAACTTAAGGATATTTCATTGTTTGAAATGGAATGTAATGTTTTCATGATTGTCATTTTACATTTCCAAACAATTTGGCTTATAGTTGTTTCAGCTTTGTAAAGTAGCCCCTGCAATGCCTGAAGTATGTGTCTGTAATACTTACATTACTGACTTGGACTTTATTGTATTTATAGATCTTTTAAAGTTTGTACCTTTTGCTCCTAAGCTACCACTAACTTATATTTAGAGACAGTCCTGTCTAGGTAGAATGAATTCTAGTAAGTTTTTCTAGTTTGGGGTGCAGCCCAGCCAAGTTAGGAAGCTGTCTTAGTAATCAGACATTTCTAATAAGTTCAGTGTGAGATGAGACAGGCTAATTTTCCAGGAGAATTCATGTTTTCCCAGGGTAACGGGATAAACAGGCATGAAATATTATTACTATTGAATTTTATTGTCTGGTGATTAATTGTAGGAGATAAGTATATATCTTTCCTAAAACCAAAGGAAAACTTTCCAACTGTGAAGTGTTGCTGCAAGTTCCTAGGAGCTTTCTACAAATGCTTTAGCAACTCCAGTTGCTTTAAATATATGAATAGAAACCCATTGTCTGGAAACTTTTTATTTCTTGGGAGTTTAGAATGGGTAGTGATGTGAGGTTTCGTTTTATCAATTGCTTGGGGAGAGGCTCAATTTTTAAAGGACTTGTTTTTTCCATATTTGTGTTTGGGAAATAAATAATGCTAGAGATGTTATTGTAGTTTTGGGAATCCCCTTAAAATTTTGAGCTAAACATTTTCTGCAGAACCTGGGTAAATACTATGCTAATAATAATAATTTTTGACAATTTTAGTAGTTTTCTGGAGTGATACGTTCTAATTTTCACCTAAACACCATAACCTAAGACTCTTTGTTTTTCGGTTGTTTGAATAAAAAATGCACAAGCTCCTACTTTAATAAGTAAAAGACTTTTTTGTGTATTTTTGGATACTTCCTCCTCGTTTATTTGGTTTTAGTGGTGCTGTCTAGGTTGTTAGTGTTGTGGTTTGGGCTGGACTGGGCACAAAGATGGAAGACAGATGCTCTCCCCATCTCTCTCTCCAAGTAAATATTTTTATCAAGTGATAAAACACACATATTCTAGAAATCAGGTGGATTTCCAGATACTATTTTCATAGGGTTGTTTCTGTCATTGCTGAGAAATGTGTGTCTGAGAAATCTGTGAAAAAGCTCTGTAGGCCAACACTGGGTGAATACTTGATGTCAAGAATATGAGACAGATATTAGTGTATAAAAGGTGTCAGTGTCTTGTTCTTCTAGTGTGTCTGTGAGGTATGAGTTATCTTTAGACTCGTTCATGGGTGATTTAGCTTTTAGTTCAGTTTTCTGCATGTAAGTTTTGTGAGAACATCTTGACTCCACAAGCATATGCCTTGTGGTAGTGGTCAATACTTCTTGTATAGCATTTAGACTTTTTATTTAAAGGATTTTGTACTTTAATGTCATTTTTAGCAAGTCTTGAAAACTGCAGGTGAGAGAACAGGAGAGTGGCAATATCACTAGTAGAAGAGTGATATGTTTTAAAAAATAATATATCTTTTTAAGTGTGAATGAAAAGATTACCCTCTGTCATGTCCATATGCTTTCTGAGTAGCTGATCAGTTGCAAACCAGAACTTTTTTTAAAAAAGTATACGTTTGTTTCAAGCTTTTGGAGAATAACAGGTATCCTGTGTATAAACTGTGTTTTGGGACAGATGTTTTAATTTTTAAAAAAGTTACCTGCTGTGTAACTTCACAGAGAAGCAAAATGTTTTAATAGAATCCCTTTTCTTAAGCATGATGATAAAACTGCAATTTGATACTGACTTCATCAAACTCAGGCTGATTGTTTTAAGTAGTAATGTCTGTACAGGATTACTTTTCCAGTATATTGGTATGTAAAATTCTTTCACTGTAGAAGCATTTAATAGTGACAGAACTTTGCTTTAATCAATGGATTCTGTGTTCCTCCAAGTAAAACCAGCTGCCAGAGCACAACTATGCGTTAGGAGCTGATGCTGGTACATGTGTATTGGTTAATGATAGGTGGCTTCATGCTCTTTCAGCAAAGCCCAGCCACCAAAGGATGGGTGAAGATATGCCTGAACAAGAGATCCTACTATTAAATGTCACTATACAGCAGATTTGTTTCCTTTTAAAAAATAGATTTCTATGCTTGATGCAATTTTGCTGGTGGTGATTTTATTATCCTTTGTTCTTTAAGGAAAAATACGCACTCATTTATGAAGTGATTATCCATGGGGGCCATTCAATAGTGGATGATTGCCAAGAGCTCTTGAGTTGTAATCTTTTTCTAGGAGTACTAAGATATGTAGAATATTGAATAACTTTATAGTTCCACCATTTGGCATAAAAGGACTTAGACTTTCTCTTCTCAGTTTTTTTTTCTGTCAAGAGAGTGAAGTGCTTTATAGAATCCCCATATTTCTAGGGGATTGTCTTTTTTTCTCTACCACTAATCTTATTCTTGTTCATGAGCAAAATCAAAATTGTTAAGTCTTCTTAACTGATAAATTCAACATGCTGCTGCTCCTGGACTTCCTTAGCACAATGTGGAAATTCCTGGCATTTAAACAAAGATTTACTTGTGATGATCACTCTAGTTTCTGATGTTGTCTCAGGGAAGAGGATCTATAAGAAATACTATTAAGTCTTTTTTTTCCAGAAAGAAAGCTTATAAGGAGCCGGCATAACTCTAAGGTGACCAATTCTTCTTCCAATCTGAATCCGAATCTGATGTGCTACCTGCAGTATGCTTTGAACCTTCATCATCTTGTTACATACTTCTTTGTTATAATAATATGCTTAAACTGCAGGGTGGGGAAGAGGCAGGCAGAAGGAAAGGAAAACAGTCTTTTAAAGTATTTCTGTAGAGAGTATCCACTTTCCAGTATAGCCTGTTTGTTTCCGGTATTGATTTCTCCTCTATAGAACTGAGCAAGTCATAAAGAGGCCTGTGCCTCTTCTGTCCCTCTCAGAAAGCACAAAGATGCAGGCATAAATTCCATATTGGTATGATGTGAAATGATTCAGCTTGGACAAGGTTTCTTGGTGATAAGAATTGGGTTATAATAAATTCTTGTCTATACTATCAAATAGTTTTGTTTATGTCTTATATCTGTTCTTTTAGATTCAGTTCTGTTACATGTCTGGCAATTCTCTGACAGTGAGTTTGTGCAAGAGCCTTGTGGTTTTCTTTTCGTCAGAGAAAACAGTTTTCTGCTAACATGGATTTTAACATCCTATTCTACAAAAGTAATGCCTAATGTCTCAAGTTCTTAATAAGCAAAGTTCTCACTGAAAGTACCTAGCTGTGCACTCAACACTGCAAGAATGGGAGAATTCTTTTGGTCTCTGTTCCCTGATATGTGTTTTGGTACTTCCAGCAAGTATCAGTAAGAGCGAGTAGATGAAGGTATCACGACCATGCTGTTCTGGTTCAAAAATAAAGTTGCTCCTTCTTTAATACAGAGATTTATTGATGCAAAAATATTCTATTGTTAACTCTTGAAACAATGTAATTTCATTTTTTTTATGACAATTTGAACATTGCTTTCATAAGTAGTAGTCTATAATAGCAGTCATCCCTCATTAGGTAGTATATAAAGTCTGATGAATAAATACAAAGCAAAGTCATTCTAGGGATACTTAGGTACATAGTCCTGGTGAATAACATCCCATTTCTGTATGAAGAAGAATGACTGTATTGTTTTCTGTTATTTCATATATGCAGTAATGAATTGTTAAAATAAACCTTAATAGAAGTTTAATACTGAAAGAATGCAAATTTGGTGTAATAAAAGTGAAAATTCAAATATGAAAAGCAGGAAGAAACATTTTGAAATTAGTCTTTTTCTTAAATACTGTACACATATAAACATACCAGACAATTTATTTAAATTTTTATTTTGTAGGAGGAATAAACATGGGGTCACTCGTGAGAAGATTGCTCAGATGTTGGAACGATATGAATATCAAATATCCATACCTATTGTCATGAATTCAGTGGTACCTCCCCACAAAAACACACAAAGGCCACCTCTGCAGCGAAGACATAGGTGGGGAGACAATACAGACTCATGGAATTCTTTCAGTATTTTCAGTAACCAATAACACAGTTGCAGGCAGTAAATAAAAACTTGTTAACTTGCTCTTCTAAAACACTTCGTCACCTCCAATAAAGTAGTGGATCTTCTGTGTTTTAAATAGGCCTATTTCAAGACCTTTTTCTTCTGGAGGTTGTTCCTTTAATGGACTTGCATGTAAATAAAATTGTACATTAAATGTTTTTTAAAGCTATATTTATTACAATTGTAATAAATTTGATTTTAGTAAAATATTTAATATAGTATGACATATAGCAGAGTCTTCCTTCAGAAACACTTGTCGCATAACAAGTAACTGTTGAGCAGTTTTTTAAAAGAAGAATTCATATTAGATAATTTTTGAAAGAGAATGACAGTTGTAGAAGAATCGACTGTTTTTGTAATAACCAGTTTTAATGATTGCCACTTAGTCTCCTTATCTTTTATGGGATTCTTTTTTTAAATAATTATGCCCCTTTTGGTCTATTTGGCATGTATTGTCAATTGGCAAACTTTTGGCATGTGTTTTCTGGTTTTAGTTGTGTTTTTTTAGTTTTTTTGGGTGGGGGAGGATGTCTCAGAAGCTTATCTGGAGGCTGAAGCAACATTCTGCCAGTAAAGGATTCACCAGCCTTAAACTGTGTAACCTGAATTATTTATGTTATTTGTTTGTTTTCAGTGGTAGTATATAAAGTATTGTGGTGGCTGCATACCACCAACTGTTTTCTGCTAACCAAAAAACCCTGATTTCTATCACTAAAAACTAAAAATTTCACAGCTGTGTCTTTCTAAGTCAACTTCACTTAGGATAAAAATGAAGTATTAAAACATCAGGATGTCAAGTCCCAGTCCACAGTTGGAATGCATCAATTAATTATAAATAGTGGACATAATTCTGTAAGACCATGTTGCATTCCTA
The DNA here is from genome assembly GCA_004320125.1 of Scolopax mira. Classification (NCBI taxonomy): domain Eukaryota; kingdom Metazoa; phylum Chordata; class Aves; order Charadriiformes; family Scolopacidae; genus Scolopax; species Scolopax mira. The sequence goes on from BJBW01008333.1 coordinate 26,607, forward strand.
ATTTTGGTACAGCCAATATAATCTGTTTAGTGCATATCAAAGAGCCAGCATGGAGATTGACTGATTTACTGCCCTTTTTTTCTTAAAACAAAAAACCCAAAGCAAAACAAAACATGAATTTGTATGTTTTCACTTTGCTTGCTTTCTAACAGCTTGCTGTATTAATAAAATGTATTTTTCTTCAGTGTTGTTTTATGTTCAATGAACAGTTTTTATTATTTTCAGGCTTTTAGGATTTTATACAGGTGAACATTACTAACTTGCTAGCTGAAATAACTTGTCTTCAGGTCTAACTATATTTTATTTCTTTATACACTGAATGAGTAAATCTTGAATAAAAAGTTTTGTCGAGAACATGAGTACATACCTAAAAGAATTTTCATGGTTTACTATTACTAATTTGGTGTAATAGCCATCAGAATTTCGAAAATTCTGAAGTCAGCATAATTTATTTTTTTTACATAGAGATAATTTTAAAAATAGGCCCTAAAAATTACTTCATCTTTGAAGTCTGAATACCATGAAAGTTGAAAATCCAAGTGTATAACGAAATATTTTTGTGTTTATGTGCCTATTGTGCAAATCTAAATTTAAAAAACTTAATGTCTATCTGAAATAACATTTTCATCAGATATTCTATTAATTATAAAAGTTGAAGTGTGCAGTTTCACACTTTAGTAATTTTAATTATCAGAAAATAACTCTAAATGTTTCAGTAGCATGTGGATGTTAGTATATTGAATTATGTGTACATAGAGAGAGAGATAAAAAAAAGAAGCTCTCCAACTTATTAGTTGTCTTTATTATCTGTTATCGATATCAATTATGTTATTGTATTTTAGTTTTCATGGTTATCCTTTTCTGTGTCTCAAAAGAAGTATGGGAATCATTGTAAATACTCAGTAATACTTTAACTATCCCATATTTTTTATATTTAAAAATGAAAGCGTATTTCAAGTGGGAGGAAGATAAAGAGATTTTAGACTCATTTTATTTACTCTATATTAGCTTAAGCCATAATAAAGTGATACAATTTATTAAGGCTTTATGTAATATTAACACAATGTGCTAAGTATGGTATGACAAAAAAGCTGATTCTTGAAAATTGATGGTATATATTTTGGTACCTACTGTCTTCAAGTGTTAAAGGAAACAGCTTTTTTTAGAATACTTAACTGTTATTTAAGTTCTCTTTAACTGAAATCTGTATTTAAATAGATGTGAATTCATACGTTAATTTAAAATGGTGCAGCATTTTGGGGTGTTATTTTAATAAATTATTGGTGAATGGTGAGTATTTTCGATAAGCAAAGCATGTTGATGGGTAATAGGCCTGCAGTTTGCAAAGGACACGTAGCAAGAAAGGAATTGCAGCTTGGCATGATATCAGACTTTTATTGTAAAATGATTAACCTATAGAGCTGTGTTCCAAGGTAAGTACAACGACATGGTAGTGAAGACACAATGGAATTACTGCCTGTGTAACACATTTTTGTTTCGTAACAAAATACTCATATTTTGTGAGGATACAGCAGTCGTGATCACATGTATATCACAGACAGAAGTTGCTTTTGCACTACAATACTTATATGTAAAAATAATAAAAATATGGTGTGAAATACATGTTGTAGGTATAGAATTTCTCCTGTCCCTCGCAAACAAGGAAAGTTTACTTACTTGGTCAAAAAGTAGGTACCAGCAATGTAAGAACGCGCTGTTCAGTTAGACTGGGCATCTAACAGTTTTTACTATCTGGCATAGTTTTTATGCAGTACTGATGATAATACTGATGTACTGATGATGCAGTATGCTGCTGCTGCTGATGATAATGAACATAGAATGAAGGATTCCCATTGCTTCAGATTTTAGTAAACCGGTAGTTAATCATATTTCATCAAATAAGCGTCAGAATTTTTTTTTTAAATGTAACTAATGCGTAGAACCCTAATGTTACAAATGTAAATTCATAAAAATCTCACTTCAGTGAGATGTTTGGTAAGTAAATTTCAACAATAGTTGAGATACTCAGCTGTAGTTTTAACATTCTGCTCTTCTAAGTATAAAATTTAAATGAAAACTCATTTGCAGAACATCTGTAACTTGGTTCATATAGGTGACCTGTTAGCATCAGCTGTATAGATGTTGCTATACATGTTGCTATAGACAAAAAAAATAGTTGTAGTTTTACTGCTTCATCTAAACTGATTATTGTGGGGCTGTGGTTCGGATTTGTGCTGAAAACAGCGTTGATAACA
>BJBW01008335.1:0-68741 GCA_004320125.1 Scolopax mira
GACTAGGTGATCTCTATGGTCCCTTCCAACTCCAAAAAATTCAGTGATATTCAGTGATATTCAGTGATTTCTTCAATATCCCACTTTTCATTTACAACTAGTCTTCCTGCTAAAGCTGTTGATGACTGCTCATGCAACAGAGAGAAAACTCGTGGTAGTGTAATCAAATGTAATATACAGGTTGTCATCCATTTCATAGGTTAAGATAGGATAAGCAGCTCCTAGGCAGTGTAGCATCTCCTATTAGAGCTCACCATCACCTAAACCGAGAAAAAATCAAGGTATGTAGAAAAAAATTGTATCTTAAATCTCTTTTTCAACGAATCAGGCATTATTACAGTTTATGAATTTATGTTTAAATATATATAGTAAGAAGAAAATTAGTAGCTGCAAAAGATTAGTCCCACTGATTTTGTGCACCTTTAAGATCCTGAAAACACACTCTCTGGTGCTATAAACATTAGTCTATAAAGGCTTTCAGGTTTTCTTTGAGAGGATTTTTTTCTTGGTTTTTTGCTATTCTGCTATGAAAAGAAAAGAAATGCCTGAATTTTATCTGTTTTAGCATCTTCTCACCCATGAAGCTGCAATGCAGCTGGTTAGTAGCATACTGCAAGTACTAATTTTTCTAGTATTGAAAAATTTCTAGCTAAGTCATTCCACTGTGTGACACCAGTTTATGTTGCTCCTGGGCCTGTTTTGTCATGTCTAGGGGTATGTCGAACTAGTAACATTAAGATGATTTAAGCAATGATAATATAAATCATGCTGTGTTACAGTAACTGGATATTTTCTATGCTTATTGCTGTATCTTGTCCCAATATAACCTTTATCCTGAAAAATCTTAAATATCTCATCTATAACAACAGAAGACAAGCTGAACTTTCCCACTGAGAGAGATTTTTCAGGACAGCCTGCAAAGAATGTACCATATATTCCAAGAATGCATTCCCTTGCCTCTGCTATTTTAAGTGCACCTTAGGAAGCTATGATAATTACTGTGCTCATCAGCTGTAGTAATTGTAGGGAAGAATGTTCATATCAAACAGAGTTCGCATTGCTATGGTAACACAGCCAGTAATAACAGTGTGGACCATTTTAGAACAGGGATCCCCAGTTAGAGATCTGAAGCACCTGCAGGTGCAAAGGATTTTTCCATCCTACTCCCACCTTGAAATATCTGTGCCAAACCAAAGTCCTCTTCTAACACCAAAAAAGTCAACAATTTTGGGGAAAAAAACAAACTGAAACACAAAAACAATGAAACCCCCAAACAAACAGCCTACTCTAACACAACACTTCTTGCTGTTAGAGAACCACTGCTATAGCAGAATAATTTACAAATAAAATAGCCTGCGACTGATATGAAGGCCTCTTCACCTTTCTGGCAGTGTAATGTAGCCTGAAACTGGGTGTAAATTATAATGGAATGTAGGTGCTAAATTTAATCACACTCACACCCACTGTAAGGATCCTTCATGTTAACGGAGCTATGAAAGAAACTTAGGCTTATCTACTTTTAGAAGTTATTTCAAAATAAAGCAGAGTGCCACTTTTAAAGTGCAGTGGCTATTTTGAAGTAGCTCCCTATATGGGAACTCTTAATCTACAGAGTGCTTCCTCTGTCCCTCTTTCAAATTTAACGCAATCCACTTGAGATAACCAGAAAAAAAAGGCTCTCATTGCAAGCTATTCCAGTCAATTTTCCAGTGTAGCTTTTTACTGTAAGTGCAATCAAACCTAGTGACTTGAAGTACTGGTTTTAATGGTCTATTCTAATGCTAGGACTTCCAGGAATAATGGAAATTGCAATTATGAGCAATACCATAGAAATAGCAAAAGTTCATTTTCAGACACAGGCAGCCATTTTTTTCTCCTTTGAGAATGCATTCCACAGTGTGGTTTCATTTCGGAAAAGTTCTCCCTCAGTGCAAATTGTCTGTTGCAGATATTTTTAGTGAGTGCCAAAAGTGTGGTTATATATTGGAAAACCTTTTGCAGCAACCCATTAATGAGGTACCATCCTTGCCCACACCTGGACTTTTATTTCCCCTCTCGTCCTACAGCTGCCATTTCATCAACTGTGTTCATCTGGCCATTTATACAGCCATGTTCTGCAGCAGAACTCTAATAACAGCAATTTAAATATAAACATATTTAGGTTAGGCTGTTTTTTTCTTTAGTGGATTATTTCATTGGTCTGGTTTAGATCACAGCCCACAAACAGGCTGAATTTGTAAAACTGGGTAGCTGGTAACCTTGGCCAAGATGGATGTGTGAGGACCATGGGAACTAACTACTGTTGACAGGAACCTACTAAGTTTTCCCCAAGGAAAAATGTACTGTTAGTGAGAAGCCAACCACAGAGTATAAGCAGAGAAACTTGTCCGACAGATTGAGACTAGAAAGGTTTGCCTTCTGTGTTTGTAGCTAAATGCCATTCTGTCACCCCAATCTAAACAAGGAAAGTGATCATAGTGTTCATGCCCTTAGGAAATGGGCACAAACCCAAAGTACTGCAAAAATAACTGGGTTTCTCTTTTTTTGGTTTCAAGTTTTAGTTCATCTAAATTTTATGAAGACAGAGTTAGGGCCAGGAGCACTCAGGGCATTTTGGATACGAGTTCCACAGCTGACCGTTCGTGCCAGCAGAGCTCTGGGAAAGCCACAGCCCTGGCTGAGCTTCTGAATGGCATTTTACAGGCACAGGCTCCCAGATGCCTCTAACAAGTCAATACTTTCTCCTGATGTTGGGTAACTTACAAACAAGAGGGATTTTTACCCCACTTGTACTTCGTGTAGTCATCTGTTACTGCAAAAGCCCTGGACCACAGAAAATTAGCCATGTTTCCATGTTGCTTGTATTTTAGCAGTATTATGGATCAACAGAAGAGTATTAACCCCCTCTGACTTCCCAGTCTATGAATTCAGTATCAAATTTGTGTCTGGTTCTTGGTGAATTACCACAGGATGAGAACTGAGTGTTAAATTCTTAATTTCACTGAAGACATAAAATATCAAATTTTACTCCTAACTGTCTGTCAGATTGTACCTCTATATTCTGATGATGCAAAGCATTGTTTCTTTCCAAAGCAGATTTCCCAATGTAGAGAAATCCCAAGTGGGAGAGTAGGATTGGCTGTGCCTATACTAAATATACATATGTTACTACATCATACATATACTACCTGAGCATTCCAGCACAGTGGGTATTTTGGGGAAGACGTGCAGCTAGACATGTTGCGCATCTTCAGTCCTTGAAGCTTAATATGACAAAAAGTTCTAAGCAGTCTGTAAACTGCTCAAATCTATGTCACAACAGATACAGAAATGGTGTTTATCACCATTAAGGGTGAAAAGTCTGCAAACAGACTTCTTTTGGTCACCAAACAGGAGAAGACAGAGAGAACATACCATCAGGCCCATCTTGTTCAGCGTAACTGAAAATACTTTAACAGCCTCTAGGAGAAAAATTATAATTGGGGAGAAAAAATAATTCTATTCTATAATACTAGTTTATTTTAATCATGGTAATGTAATTACTATTCTGGTATTGTTTCGGTTCCTAGACTGAATTTTAAAGTTTAGCTTTTGTTTCATGTTGTTCTTTAGACCAAAGAGGTACAGATGGTTGAATTTAAAGATGATCTGAGGGGAGTCACAGAGGAGTCAATATGATATTCCGTTACCTTCTTTCAGGCAAAAAAGAGTCAGGTCTACTTATATTTATACCTATATTCTCAAATTAAGAATAACATAAACTGAAAAATAAGCACACTGTAAACTTTGAAAAGTCAAATTGAACACTGAGCATTCTTTTGTTTCTAATTACCAGTAATTTGACCTTGTTTATTGCTCATAAAAAAATCTTTGATAACCGTTCTTCCATTATAATAAAATAATGTACCTTTTATAAAGGTAAGGTATAAACAAATTCAGTAAGAAATCAAATAACATTAGTAATTTTCGTCTTTCCCTTTTTTTCCTTTCTGAACGCCTAAAAAAGACTTTCAAGATATTGCTAACTTAGAATTTACTAACTACAGGGGTGTATGTGTCAATGTAGAAAAAACTTTGCCTTCCATCAAAGCTTATCCTAGTCTGGCTGAACGGTTAAATATTTTACTTCCAAATTCCATATGGCTCAGATATCCACCTGTGGGTCCCTACATGTCCTTTTATATCATTACTGATGTGATGTTGTGAACTGTAGACACTGCTCCTGGAAATCAAGACATGTGCATTTCCACTCATTAATGTCTAATTTTTTTCCAGGTGTCCTATTACCTGATCCGATGTTACATCACCAAATACACTTATTCAAGTTCCCACTGTCAGAAATGGCAGAGAATATGATTCTGCTCTTAGACACACATTCTTCTATTTACTTACTTTTTATTACATTCTCTGAGTTTCTTGATTTATCATATCTAGTTTTTTTAGATGAATTCTCTTTGCCTGGAGTTTTAAATGTTTCTGGAAAAATTGTCTACATTTTCAAAACTTATACCTCTTGAAAAAGTAAAAAACATTCCATTAGTTTTAGAAAGAATTTTGTGTACTAACAACAGAGAATTTGAAACACAAATTGTAATACTTTAAGGGGGAAAAGGGGTTTGGTTTTGTGTGTTTGGTTTTTTTCCCACACCACTGTAAATAAGCAAGTTTAGTTTCCATTTTTAGAGAGAAAAAATATCAGTAGTGTTCAACGTTCATGTTTTAGTTATTCTTCTGCTGGCCATATGCTCTGCCTGCTCTAACAAAAAAAAAAAAAAAAGAAAGAAAAAATTACATAGGCTTCATAGTTATGTTGTACTCCAATAATTTGTTGTCCATTTAACTGCTACCACACAAATATCATTCAAGTGGCCAGGTAAGATAAGTAAAAGTAGGCAAAAAGACATGAGTACCTAACATCATATATTTAATTACAGAAACTAAGGAAAAAAAATCAAAATTATTTTAAGGCCAATTTTAAGGCCAGGAGCAGAAATATATACAGTAAATGCCATAGAAGACATCAGGATATTACACAATGCTATTAGTCTATAATACATATGCACTATTTAACTTTTGTTAGCAATTTCTAGGAAACGTTTCCTCAATGAGTCAGTTGCTGACTCTACTTTTGATGTAACACTGAATGGTCCATTAGCCATGTATGAGAGTAAGCCAAACCAGAAGTGCCCTCTTTATTCCAGAATTTGTCGCCTCTCCCTTTCCTGTTCTCCAAGCTTAGTTCCCTGGTCCTTGGGAAAAGTTACACCTGAAAGCAAAGACTGTGACCCAGAACAGCTACACAGACGAAAAGCTATGAGCACACATTACTTCAAAGGGGACTGCTTATATCCATTTGTGCTTCCTATGGAGCCAAGAGAAGGCCAACATCTAAAACATCCATCACAGACAAAATTACACCAGTTAGGGTGTAACCAGCATAGCTCTGGCAAGGGTGATGGATAAATTCTGGAAGAAAAACAAACATGGAAACATGTAGCTTGATGGTCCTGACTGTGTGGAAGTCAGTAGTCAGAATTCAACTGACTTCAGAGGTAGAATGTCACCCCATAATATTAATCAGTGCATTTTAAACATGTGTACATAAGTATATGTGTACAGATGTATATGTGTAAGGATACTCATGCATATTCATTATATACCTGAATCAATATTTTGCATTCACCAACAATGCTGCATAATTAAAATATTTGTATTTTATGCACTTGCAGAAATATTTTCCATCACTCTGAAGTAAATCATAACGTGAAGAAGACTCAGGATTTTTGAATATTTGAATTTTGATATTTTTGAATGATATAAATGTATCTGACACTTTGTAGAATCCATTTAGGGCATTTTTTAAAGCTTATTCTATTGAAAATCTGTAAACATAAAAAATTTAATCAAGCTATGCTCTTTCTTTACCCATTACTTTATGTTAATGTCTTCCACTCTTTATTTTAATCCCAATGCCTAATTAAAAGATCTATTAAAAATCCATATTTATTGAATGGAAATATTGAACTGTAAATACCTTTTTTAATTATTATAGTCTTTACCAAAAAAATATGGATAATAAAGTTAAACATGAAAATTAATAAAACTGTAAAATGAACCAAGTTAATTTTATATATGTAAAAATGGGTTGTATGTTGTTTTTTATTTAAGAAAATAAAAAATATAACTGATGAGGACAGCGTCTGCCCTAAAGACCAATTTAATTTTCTTTTGTAATCTTTATTTAAGATTTCACCTCTTCAATGTTGTCACTGGTCTGGGCACAGCACAACCTGACGCTGCAATGTGGGCAGTGTTTTGCCTAATCACATTTCCTGCTATGTCCATTTAAAACATTTTTAAAGCAGAAAGCACAAGAGACCTCTTAACTGTAGGAAATACCAGTGATTACTAGTTATAAATAAAAATAAGTGGCTTTTTGCCATTATAGATCAGGATGTGTGATGATCATTAATTTATATGGTTTTGGAATAATAGTTTCTGATAAGTCACACGTCTACAATATTGTCAAGAGAAAGGGAACAGACCCCAGGTTTGAGAGGAATTAATTTCATCTTGGAGCTGGAACATTTATAAACATTACTGTTCCAGTTTCTCACTAGGGTTGACCAGTTGGAGGCTGTCAACTCTACAATACTTCAACAGCGAATCACCTACAAATGATCCAAATTATTTTCCCAAATTGTTTAAAGTTAAGGTATCTGATATACACTGTAGGGTATAAAAATATACACACCTTTAGTTATCTGTGGGGATTGTAATGGCAGAGAAGTGGAAAAGGCAGCTCGACAATAGCTTATTAAACAACTTCATAGGGTCAGTAATTGATCTTATCTCAAAGTGCTACATCTACAATTTCAGACTGCAAAGAACATGCAAAGAAGAAAAAACTGATTTCTGCAGGAACAGATAAATTCTCCACTAAGAATGATGGAGAATGATCACAAGAGAAAGCAAGAAAATATCCAAATTGGACTGTGGCTTTGATAATCAAAAGGGTTTCACAGGCTGCCCCCTTTGAAATGCCTGGCTGACAACAGTAAAGTCTCCAAAATAAAGAGACGGCTCTGGACCAAGTTACATCTAACATGGAAACCAAAGGAAGGAGGGAAGAAGGACAGATGTGGCTAAAGAACCAGCTGAGGAAACTTGTTCTTGTTGCTCTTCCTGCTGGTGTTGCAGCATGGGAATCATGGCTGTTTTGCTGCTGCAGATCTTGTACACCACCAGGTTTAGTCTTTGAATCATCAGCATATTGAAAAATAATGGCAACTATCCATCAAATCTCCTGTCCACAAATTTTGAAAACCTGGGAAGAAATAAAAATATTCAGCTAAAATGAATCACCTGGAAGCAATTCATGTTTGCAGGTGATGAAAAATTTATAAATGGCTCTTGAGCCTAGACAAATTGTCAATGTTCGGAAATTATTACATGCTGAAAATTTTTATACTGTCTCTCTATTGAGTAGATAGATTAACAGAGTTTGTATAAATTAAGCAGGCAGTTGAACACATTATTATATCTATTCTTGTACATATATCTTGTTCTACAAAGTGATATAAGAGTAGTTATTTGTTATTAATGATAGACACAGTTATGAAAAATAATATTTCCATGTGTACATGTTGGACAGTAATTTGGGGGGCTAGAGAAATGTTTTTATTTTGATGAGATTCCACTAGCACATTTGAAAAACCTTCTGGAAACAGACTTTAAGAAAACTGCAATAGAGCTTGTCAGGTTCCACATGGGACAAGCCAGGCACGGCACGTAACCCCAGGGAGGCCATGCCCTCACTCATGGACATTGTTCTGCAGACTCTGGGAGTGCTGGGGGCTTGGATAGGGGCCAGGGTGAGGCTGGTCAAGGTGGTTACAGCCTGGGGTTGCTCACAGGATCCAGATAGACCCCAGGGTTTTCTTACTCTACAAGCATTAAAAGAAGCATATTTTGTGTTTTATGGAGGCAGCACATACAGACCTCCTGTCTCTGCTGCTAAGTACCACTGCAATTTTCCTCAGGACTTTTAGTTTGTTGTAGTCTATTGAAACATAGATTGTTTGACTTGGAATCAAGCTTAATGCCCATCAAGTAACTGAATTCACATTATTTTGTGTTACAGTTCATACATATCACTAAAGGATAGATATAGATCTAATTTTCCTTTCTATGGTGAACCCTGTGAAGGCATTTTGAAAAGCAGGATTAATTCCTTAGCCAAACATTGGTATAAAAATGTCCTTAGGTTAAATTAAGGAGCACGTGGGAAAAATAGCTAACAAAAAAGGCAATGTTAAGAAAGCATTCATTAATATTTTTTTTTCAAGACACTCAGTATCAGCCATTTGTTAGATAATCTTTACAAGTCTAGGGAATGTGTATCTTGTGCTAGTACATTATGAACATAACAACAGTTCTGGGTCTTGTACAAGTGACTTAATGAATACAGTAATAGGGTAACAGATCTTGTGTGAGTCTTAGAAATTATTTCTGTAGCAACTGAATGAAAAGTATCTCAGTTTCTCTTTTCCAAAATGTAATATCATTTTTAGAAGTTTCATAATTTCCCCCCTGCCTTGCTCTTTACCACCACCCAGGAATGTTCAACTCGGTCCCAGCAGACATCCATTTCTTTATACTTTTCAGCTTTTACTGGAATCAGAAATACCTTCTGGCTCAATTTCTGGTATTGAAAAGCTACGTGTGTGTTTCTGAGAAATTGCTAAGTAGAGAAAAATCGTAGGAATATAAGTAATAATGCCCCCAATCTGACTTCCCTGAAATGTAGAGTCTGTATCCTGCCTTCAGAGCAACAAACCTGGTCTTTTTGAGGAAAAAAAAAAAAACCTTTGCCAAAATTGCAGTTTTCTTACATCACCATACATTGTGATTACTCATGTCAGGATCGTAAATAGTCTTACATGTGAATATCCATGCTAGAGATGGTGGGTCAACATAAGAATCTAGGTAAATAACTGAGCTTTTGTGGCATTAAAAACTATGATGTGGTAGAGATGGCAGAAGATGTACTAAAAGCCTATCCAGAATTTACAGTGTTTTTGTCAAAATTTCTTCCATATGAGGCACTGGCACCGTCATTAAATCCATGTTCACCTTTACAATCCCTACAAGGGCAGACATGTTCATTGCTGATGTGGATTTTCACACAGCTGAGCTGCTGCTCTCTGTTGATTTCTGGAGCTCAGTCAGTCTCCACCAGCTGTGCTTCTAATGTTGTCATCTCAGGTAAATACTTACAGTTAGGAAAGATGAAGGACTCAAATACTAAAGCACTTTGCAAGAAGTTCATAGCACAATATGAGCAGCATGAAAAAAACAGCTGGTGATGAGGATATTACATCCCCACCACATAGGTTGTGAAGATTTATACTTGAAATTGATTCTGGTCTCGTCCTTTCTACTGAATGTCCATTAGTTCTACATGTTCATTTCCAGAGCACATCTCTGAGGTTGGTTTCATTCTTCATTACACTACCAAAGCACAGTGAGCTGGGGCATGTTGATGTTTCACTTCAAAAATGTGATCCAGATCTGAAACAAAACACAAACACAGACACACCCATGTGACACTTAATAGTCCTTCCTTAAGACACAGCCACACTTCTTCAAGAAGACCTTCAAGAACCTTATCCCTACAAATGCTGCTGAAATTTTGTCCCCTCAATCTTATTTTCATCTCCTGTTTTCTCCAGAGCTGTTTGACTATGGCCATTCTGGACCTTTTACACAAAATTTCTCATCAACCCTGTATATTTTGTAAGTTTCCTATCCCCTTTTTTCTCAAAAGCTACGTTTTACTGCACAGTTATCGTTCAGCTGCACACCACTTTGGCAGAACAACCACTGTGTCCACGCTTCCTGTATTAAATCATCAGCTATGAGGGTGGGAAGAAGGAGTTGGTGTTTAACAAAAGGCCAAAGGCGGCACCTATTTAAAATATTGTTTGGTTTTGTTTTTTTTTTACTAAGGAGAGGCAAACAAAATTAAACTTATTTTTGTTAAGCCTGGGTACACAACATGGTCTTAATTTTAAGTCTAAAAGGGGAGCTAAACCATATTTCATAAAGGTCTGCTAAAAAAATTCCATGAAAAATATAGACACCTTGATAGGAGCAGGGCAAGTGACCTCTAATAACAAGCTGAACAACATTGTTGTTTCACTTTCTCTCTTCCCTGCTTCAGAAGCATTATTGGATTTACTTTTCTGTACAGAAGTCATATTCTTAAAGTAGCATACTAAGGAAAAAAAAAAAGTCTTTCATAAATACTTGTACAATCATTTCTTTCCTTTTACTTTAATTGCTCTACAGTCAATGATTAAATTTTACAATCCTTAGTCACAAAGGACTTTTAAGGTCATGCTGCAGGCAAGACTCATTCCAAAACAAAAGAAGTGGCAAAACACATAAGACATTTTCTATGCATACTCTATGCATTATTTGACTTTCTCCCTGGAAGCCTTGATCAAGCCTCAGTCAGTCCGTACCTGGACACTGGTACTGGGCGGTAAAGGAAGCCAAGCGCTTGTGGCATCCGTACTGCCACACACCCAGACTGCAGGCTGCAGAAGCTGGTATGCCCTAACCATCTTTCTCCAGTACTCAAGAGGCCTTGATCTAGTCCCTGGCAGTGTGTAATATTTTGTTTTGCAGGTAGACCTTTTGCCTTCTAGGGGCTGTTCATTACAAACTGTCTGTAAGAACCACAGCCTCTGTTCTGATAAGGAAACCACTCATGCCTTCTCTCAACATCGCACAAAGTTTTGATGGGCTACACTCACTTCTATGGATATAATCATGGAGGATATATAAAGGGAAATAGATTATATTTGTTCCAAAACAGATTTTCTTGAAATAACTTTTCTTAAACTGGTGGTCTGAGTGCTTATGGATCTGTATGTGCTTCTGCTCCTTGTCTAAATGCTTGTAAATTTTCAAACTGAAAACCAGTCACTTTTAAACTTACCAAATAAATTTTCAGCTGATGATCTCTGAGGTTTAAATTAATGACATTTCTTAATTTTGTTTTGGATGGATATCATATTCAAAGACATTCAGTGTCTTTCTAAATGCCAATAGGAAATCTGAAGACTCTGTCATCAGCAAACCATTTAAACTACATAATCCCATAAAATTCAGCACAGCTAGGACTGTTGAGATGGTTGGGTTTCTGTGTGTGCATACAGTAGCATTGTAGACTGAAAATATGCAACTCTTCTTTTCTTATATCACAAAACCTAAAAATTCACTATCTGCTTTAAAATATCACCAGTTGGATGCACCAGAGTTATGTCATTCCTAGAACCGAGAACAGATAAGGTCCTCACTGGGTAGCCATGATCATGCAGGATGTCTGGAAAAGCTTGATGGAAGATGGAAGAAAAGACCATTTCTTTGTCACAAGATGACAGAAGTCTAGTATAAATTCACTGTCTTTTCCTATGTTAGTCCCTGACACCCTCACATAAATGATTAGGATTGAAAATATTTATTCTTCATTGTATGGTCAGCACTTTTGTTTGTTTGGTGTTTTATAACCACATGATGGTCTTACACCATCACCATGCTTTCTTAAGCCTTTCCTCATCATGATCACATGCAGGTAACTGCAACATGTTCAGACTATCACAGCCAGTTTCCCTCGAAAATCACTTTGCCTTTTGTAGGGACCAAATTGCAGGAGGGCATTAATTATTAAAACTCAGCTTTTCCGAGTATGCACTTTCATGGCAATAACACTAAGTCTGGCAGGATGCTCATTGAGGGTTTTCTGCCAGTTCTTCAGCAGAACACTTAGATCATAGGAACACGTTATGAGTGAGTATACTGTGAGATAAATGGAGATACGGCCATTTCAGTCCCCAAAACTTGGCCTAACAATGCCCCAGGAGCACTCAAGGATATAATAGAAGTCCTTAAAGTGACACTCTGACTTGCCCAAGTCCTGTCTGAAAGATTTCCATTCTCTCACATCATGTCACAGACATCAGCCCCATTTCCAGAATTCTTATGTTGCTCCATTTGCTTCAGGTGGTAGATGGTTTTAGGACATGATCAGCAAAGACAGAAAGAAAGAGGGAACTGTAGGATTCTGGACTGGAATTTGGAATCCACTCTCCCACTCCAGACCTTCTCCTGACAAGCCCCAGACCTGATGAACATCATAATATGCTGTCTTTGGTCAAGTTCCCAAGGAAAGAAAGAGATATAGGTAGAGAAGTCTAGTTCGGGGAAGTAAAAACAGTGACATGGAGAGAGAGTACTTTTCCACCTGTGCCTTGATGGTAAATAACACTTTTTTGGCTAGAAAACTGAGTACTTATATACAATTAATCAGGTGTGTTTAATAGGAGCAGTGATGGGGAAGGCTACAGCCACCTATTAATACATCTTAGCACAATAGACAGTCTTATTCCTGGGCTTCTCAGACAGGCACTGTGTAGCTGTGTGCCCTATCATTTTTGGCCGAAACCAAACAAACAGTTGTCTCTCATATCAGAATGGAGTTCCAAGTGGCAAAGAGAGTATAAAACAAGATCCAGCTTTTTCAGTTCTTCACCTCTTTAGGGCTAATTTATCTACAAACAACGAGTTTTTCCCAACTGAGACAACAGTTACCCAGACTTGCCTTTTGACGGAGGAAAAGCATTACCAAGGCAGTAAATAGTGAATAATCCAGTGACTGCTTTTTCAGTGTATTTCATGAACCTATGAAATTAGTAAAGATAATAGTCTTCAAAAAGAATGGTCTGGTTTTAGTGTCTAATCTGGCAAAGGCATCTGCCCACACTGAGCTCATAGCAAGGGTATGGCTACGGAGAAGAGTGACTCAGTTTGCATTCAATAGGAATGGACCCCATCAGCACAAGCTAAAAGGAAGTTCTATGCCTCACCCTCCTAAGCCCCTTTGAAAATACCAGCCGCTATTGTTTTTCTGCCAGATGGGTTGATGACAAGTAGCAATCAGAAACACTCTGGTCTAGTGCTATTAAAATCATTACTGGAGAAATTTGGAAAAAAGGCATCAGCATTCTTTCATTGTATTAAAATATTCTGTCTTTTATGAGCTGAGTCATAACAAGCTGAGACATATTTACTACTTAGACAATTTTTAAACATTATAAACTGAGTACTTGCTCAGAATATTGCTACCACAAGCAAGACAATTGACATTTTCAACCTTAATATGAATAAACTCCAACATTAGTATTGCAACAATGCAAATGACTGCAGTACCTCTTCCATTAATACTGCTCAACCAGGAAATTACTTTAAATTATGGTAGCTGGCAGTTATATAGCTCGTATTTATGACTTCCCAGCAAATGCAGTTCAGAGTGCAAAGGCACAGTTTACTACTAGAAGAGTGAAACTTCCTTAGTCTTAAGGTTTATTTGTTTGTTTTAAAATAGATGAGATGCTACATCCCTCCTACTGAATTACACCACAAGAGCTGTCAGTAGGCCATCTGAATTCTGTTTTCCCATCCTACATCAGGATCCCTCTGGATTAGATTTATTATTGCCTTTCCTCAATCACTCCAGCCAACAGCAGTCTCCTCTCTGGTGATGAGGGCTAAAAATAGTTCCCTCCAGAGCTCAGCTCAGTAACTGTAATGTCCAAACACACAGAGAAGGCAGATGTGCTAGTTGGTAGCTGAATGTTCTCTTTCACCACTTCCAGCCAAGAAATAAGGCCCCAGAAAAAGGCTGGGCTCCGAATAAGGACTCAAATCTGAAAAGCTAGTACTGGATTTGAATAGTAAATTGGTTTTGAATAGCAGGAACAAACTCAATTACAAACAAACAGGCAACTCTAACACAATGAAATTCAATTCTGTGCAGAGACATGTAAATAAACCCTTCAAAATACATAGATTAGCGGGCATGTGAGCTCATTGACTAATCAGTCCAAGTAATAATATTAGCTATACAGAATTATTTAAAATTTGCAGGTATCTTTTTCATATTTTAGAGATTTATTTCTTAATATATGTCTTTATTCAAAGTTATTGGCCTTACTGAGAGAAAAGAGACAGTAGTCTTACTCTCTTAAGAGTAAGTAAGTAACTTACTCTTAAGTCTTACTTAAGATCACTTACTCAGGAGTGAGTGATCCTATTGAAAACTGTGGAACTCTGTGAGCTACTCAGTAAGAGGCTTAGAAAATGTATGTGAAGCTAACTTTATATGGGTTTTCTTCTCTCTCTTTCTTCTACAAATCAATAAAAGCTCTTTAAAGTGAAAAAGTTCTTCCCAATAATGCAAAATAAATTATATTATTTCTACATTTTACACTCTTAAATGGTTTGCAGTTAGGCTCCATGCCAGGGTTCTACTTCACTGGATCATTACTTGTATAACACAATTAGGTAAGGACACAGCATCCCGAATGAAAGCACTTGGCCCTGCTACCTAGAACATTCCCAGACACGTTTAATTTACTCCCATAGCCACAGAGTCTGTGATCACTACTTTATTTTACATGAAACTTGTCTGTATCTTAAATTAGGATACAAAGATAGTTGTGGAATACAATAGCATTTGGGATTCCAGAGTAGTTTGCTGCCTTGGAGGAAGCAGATGTCTCTGAGGCTGATTAAACTTTTGTGGGAGATCAGGTGAGATAAGGTCCCCGGGTAGCAAAGAACTGGTAGTAGCAGAACTCATTTTGAATCCATATCCCCAGGATGAATCCCAGCATCACCCCTCAGGCAAGAAAGCCTGCTTCCAGGGCTGCTTGTTGTTTACTTTTTGCCTGTTGTTATGGGGGGTACTTTTTTTCCAGGTTTTCTCTTTCCCTGGGAACACAGCCAGGGTCTGGGCAGGCTGCCAGAACGATAGGCTGGCACTCTGAGCCATGCTCCAGACCAGCTATGCAGCCTGAGGACCTGGAATTTTGTGCTCTGCCTTGCTCCAGTGGTTTTGTCTAGGCTGTGCCACAAACTATGTCTTGTACTCAGCAACCTAGATATCCATGCTATCCCTTTCCTCTCACCTCCTTTTACCCCTGCAGCTTAGCGTTTCCATCGCAGAAATCACATGCACACACTCGCAGAAGTACCAACCCCTGCTTTTCCTAGTCAGAATTGCTTGACCTAAAATGGGCAAAAAAGTCAGTAAAATGAAGTAAGTTGGAGTAGTTTGCAGCTTACATCTGTGTCTAATACTTAATCAAAAAGTCATTGATTATGTATGGGATTTCTGCTAATACTTCAAAAGCTGAAAAACTGCAACTGATCTTTAGCCTGAAGTGGTACAGTAACATCCTCCAGACACTTCTCAGGATTATCTTTTGGCCCTCCATAGATTTCTGCTGCTGTGCTGAAAGAGAGAGGGACAATTCAACAAGCCAAACATTACTGTAATTATCTTAGAAGGAAATGGCATCCCTGGAGTATTGCCAAAAGAGAACAGACAACAGGATCCTCAAAAGGATACTGACATCAGTGTCATAAATGGTACAGAGGCCAACGTCCTGAGGATGTATATACCAAAATCATCAGCTCGGATGTAGCTGAACTGATCCTACTGATCACTGAAGCTGCCAGTGAATGGGTCTTTGAAACAGGGCCTCAGGAGTAACCCAGGTTGCCAAGGGGAAAAGGTGATGACTCTGCAGGCCTGGCTGAGACTGACATTGTGCACCTGGCAGCCTTCATGCACAATTGTCAGCAATTGCACTCACTCCTGAGACAGATATACACACAGACGCCACTCAAGAACTGTGGAAGTTTTGTACAAAGCTGTCCAGGACAAGTACAGGTCACCATTGAAGTATTTATCCTTCAATGTGCAATGTGATGCCTTTTCCTCATGATGATCTGTGCTATCAGTAGAAACATGAGCTGTGGTGAGAGACCCAAGTATATAAAGTATATAAAGTATATAAATACAACTGAGCAGCAGGAGCCAGGCATTTGGGGAAAGCACATGAAACAAGTTTGAAGAATGCCTATGTGCTATCCTTAGAGGGACTCAGGATTGTCTAGATTCTGAAAAACCACAGTACGCCTGCTCTCAGTGCTGGCTGTCACTCTGACCTTAGCTACCTCCTACACCACCTTAACATCAAGATCATCAATGGCCACCATTTCTAGCAAGAATGAACTTCTTGCAAGGTTCAGCCTTTTGCAACTCCATCTCCACATGTGCCCTCCTTTGCTGTGTGTGGTCTATGACTGGAAGAGGGAAACATGTCTCTAGAGCAAAGAGTCTTGCCCCAGTAGCATACAGCATCTGCTCAACCACTGTCAAGCATAGATTCATGCAGCTGTTGCCACTTACTGAGGAGATGTATTGCATCACCTTTGAGATGTAGATGGCAATGATTAGATACCATATATGAGATACTGACTAATTTCAGAGACTGAGAACTAGACCCCCTACAGAAGCCCCATGCCAACAACCCCCCAACACAGCAGGATGCATTTCCCACAGCAAAGAAGCCAGCCTCACTGCTTCATCACCACTGACAGTGGAGTCTGCAATGGAGGTTGTCTGCACATGAAAACTATCATGTGCTGATTCTGCAGTGCCCATCCGAAATGTGGTCAGGCGTTAAGTGGCTCAAATCTGCACTGCCATATGATATTAATGGATATGGTATTGACGAGCACAGAGCCATAAGGCAAGGGCCCTTTGGCTGTGGACAGACACCCTCTCCTGTGCCACTGGAGCAGGTGTCTGTTCCCACCTGCCCTTCATCACCCCTACCCTGAACTTACTACCTGCCCCGACAACAAGGCTGGGTCTATGAGGGTTGCCTAATCTGTCTCAGCCAATATAAGGCAATGAGGCAGTTTATCTTAAACCATTTAAATACTACTGCTTAATCTTTGGTAACCCAGCTCATTTTAACTGTGACAAGTTCTGGCAGGTTTACTTCAAAATGCCAGGTAGAAAACTGAGTTACAGCTGATTGACAGAGCTGTGCACCATCCTGCTGCCCTGGATACTCCACTGGTAGTCTCTCCCAGGGAGACAAGATCAAGCTTGTGAGATGCTGTAACACAAGAAGCCAGGGCCATTAGGGTGCAGTTTCTTCCAAGGATGACACAAATCCTTAGACTAGGTCAGGCCTACTGAGTTATTTTTAAAAAATAAACAAAAAATATTGAAAAAGAAGAAGAAGAGGAAAATCTCAGAAATTCCAGCCCCTACCTTCATTCTTCTTCAGACAGAAGTAAATTCCTTCCATATCTATGATTTCTAATATACAGGCCATAAGGCTTTTTGTATCACAGTAAGTTAAGATGAGCTATGTTCAACATGGAAAAAATGCAAATAATTTTCTAGCTTTGTTGTTTTAAAAAGTAATTCAAACCATGGGAAAAAATGTAAACTGCCTTTTAGAGAAAGAAAGGGTGGGGAACAATATATCCTTCTGCTTCCCCATTACATAACCAATCCCCATTCTTAAGTGCACAAATAAAATAAGAGTAAATTGAAATAAATCAAATAAATTGCATTGCATAGTTTCAAGCCCTACATTATGTCTTGGCTGTAATAATATATATTATCGTTAATGGCTTTTACTTTACAATGCTGAAAGTCAGATTTGTTGTTGTCATCTTCATTCCTTGACCTTTATTATCTGCATTGCTCACATGAAAGTATTAGTCTGCTGTCACACTTCAAGAAACTGTCTAATAAGGTCAACTATGCATCACTCTAAGTTATGTAAGTCTGTTTTATCATATTTTCTTTATGACAAATGTGGAAGACCATGACAATGATAGTTAGACTTCATTTTTATATCAATTTATATCAATTATATTAGAAAATACTAGTGCCAGAGGACCAGTGTGGCATTTTATCACCATGATTTCAATATCCATTTAACTGAGATGCAACAAAATATAATTTAGAGTTCTTAAAGGAATACCTATATTCTGGAGAAATGTAAAAATGAAAAAATGTTATTAGGTACTTTCCGATTAAAATAGCTTGTCTGCTTTACATTCTTGATGTACATTAGGATTTGCAGGGTTTGAGGGGGGTTATGGAGGTTAGTTTTCATGTAAGAGTTCAGAACTGACAAAACAGTTTTACTGCTGAACATTTAAATCCCTACAGAGATTTGTGAGATACAGCAATATATCAAAGAAATCTGCATTAAGAGTATGTTGCTTCTTGTATTAAGGAAGCAAGCAGGAAAAAAGTGCTCTCTTCAGCAGTCATCACCATAAAATGATATAAATGCAACTGCATTACCAAGGGACCTCAATTTGCCAACTGAAGAGGACAACTACATTTTCTTATTACAATATATAAAAGATCCTAAGCACTTATTTGAGTCTCCTCTGTTTTTTGGGCTGTAATGGTCATTCCTTATACTGAGGATGGAGGATGCTGTTATTCCATGGTTTGCTGAGCTTTGCCATATCCTCTTTGACAGTTCCAGGGACATTTGTGATGGTAGTAGACCCATGGAGAAGCCTCCATAGGAGCCATCAAGCAGCCAGCTGGCCATTTACACAATCAGAAGAGGTCCAGCAACTTGGTATCTCTGCTTTGAAAGTCTGAGTGTAAAGTAGCTTCAGCTCTTGCTACTACTCTTATACAATATGGTCAGGCTGAACCAGCACTTCACCAAATTTGACCTGAACCATGAGATTAATTACTCCGTCTTTTATTACCCAATCACTGACCCAGACAGCTCCTATTTCTACCTCTGCATTTCAAAATCATGAGCACATTGTGGATGCCATTGGATCACAAATTATCATCAGCAACATAGGCAAAGGTCAGAAACCATTTGATTGGAAGAATAATTTATGGAAATAATTACTTCTTTAAATATGTTGCATGGGGTTTTTTTCCCCTTCTCTGATCTAGAAGATCTGAGAAGGTTAAACATTGCTTCACTGAGAAAGGATTGCCTAGTTATTTATGTTTTATAGCAGCTGGAATTATAAACCATTAGAAATTGTTTTCTAAGATTACATCACAGAGGCAGAAAAGGCAGAGAATTCCTCTCCCGTGCAGCTATAGTGAAAAGAGAAACTCAGAACGGCTTATTCAGTTCCTACATCCATGATATCAGCAAGATTTTGTCAAAGCAGAGAATGATTAAGTGCCAATTTACTAAAAAAGATTTTAAAAAATCTAATCTGGTTCAGAAACATTGTAATTGAGACATAACATCAGTCTGAAAATACTGGGTGGAATACATGTTATTTAGGGTACATAGGATAAAATTAACAAAGGGAATACATAGAATTAATATCAGGAAAGGAAACAGGGGAAGACCAACCCGTTGCTGTGGGGACATTTTATGCACTGAATCACTGGCATTTTCATGCCACTCCCAGTAACAGATCAGTGTATTGAGCTCTTTGGAGCACTCTGCAGAAAGCCTGAAACACTCTGCTGTGGAGAGCAGCCAGTTCTGTGGCAGGGAACTGCAACTGGTTTTCTATCTCTGTTTTTTATGTCTGCTAACTTTCTTTCCAGTTCTGCTGTGAGAAGAACTCTTGGTAATAAAAGGTATTCTGTATAAAACATAAATTCTTATGAAATAAATTACAGGCTTTGTAATAAAACAGAAAAGGCAATTATATTCTTCCCTAGAAATAATTAATCAAGCTTTCTGCTGTGAAAAGTTTTGAAAGCACATATTTTTACAGAAACCGTAAGTTTTCTCTAAAGAAATAGGAAGTATTACACATTTATGAATGTTTATGCCACTGTCATTATTTATTTTTGTTTTCATAATGATGCCTTATTTTAGGACAGGGAACTACTTCTGTTCCTGTTTTGTGCATTACTTGTGTATTACAGCTGAGCTCCTTCTGCTAAATGAGAAAAAGTGGTTTTACAACTGTACTAACTTTTCATTCTCATTCCCATTGATTTACTGCTTTCATTTTTCAGCCCAGTTCACAGAAGTTTTCCCTGGACCCAACTTGTTTTGAAACTCTAATTTTCCCAGAAAACGTGTCTCTCTGACCCATAAGTGTACACTCCTCACTACCTAGTGAATTAGGAAACCAGAATAAAAGAGCACAAGATCCTGAGCAGTTCTTGTGCATGCCCTATTCCTGAGTCACAGAGAAGGATACATAAACGATATGGGGCTGATATGGGGTTACTAGTCAGCTGCAGCCACCTGTGCCAGGTCTCTACAAATCCCACTTGCACAACCAGCCTGTGTTTCATGAAAAAGCTGGGAGCAGCCTGATGAGCTGTTATTTTTCTTCAACCCATGGAAAACAATGTAGAGAGGCAACTACACAGTATTAGCATTATTTATTCATGTCTAGATTCCCCAGCTAAAAGCCAGACCACATTTTGCCAACCATTATGTACACAAAGTGGTAAAATAGCATCTGTATGGAGGAGTTCACAAGCAAGAAATAACAAAAATAGTAAGAGAAGAGGCACATGCAGAAGTAACTTCCCTTCATCTGCAGAGAAAAACCAAGAAGACCATAAGCCTGGTCAGTACTCTGGCTACTAGGTTATCATCCAAAATACAACTTGCTGCCACTATACACTTATTATTTTTTTTCTTGATATGCCATATTTAAATAATCCACTTAATACAAACCCTTAGAAATGTGTAAATATTCATTTGGAACTATGTGCATAGCCAAGGCATTACATTTATAAAACCCCATGATTATATAAGGCCTACATGTGAAAATTTAGATGTTTAGTTCTAAATATAAACATATAAATTGCAATAAGTTTTTATCAGAGGGCGTACCATTCTGTCTACACAAATCTGCTCCCAAATACTCTGAAATGTATTTTTCATATCATCAAACAGAGTATCAATTTGATGTGCATAGATTAATTCAACTTCATATTATTTTACTCTACAGGACATCAAAATATATATTTTTATTTCCCTGGGGAATACAATAAAAATTCTACACAAAGCAGCCCAGTTCACCTCTGTCAGACATCAATTGATTCGGTCAAAAAGTAAAAGATAGTATTTCATGTGTTTCAGCTAGCACAAATCAACGGGTGTAAATGCAATATACAACTTTGGTCTGACAACACTGGTCTCTTCCAGACCATTTAAGCACCATGAGGCTGGGTTTTCTCATCCCACAGCATGTCTGTGTCCTGAAGGAAATGTCTTTTACAGCCCTGTTCCATGATGTGTTTAATATGGCAAGATGCAGTGCTGGGACTGAAAAGGGCCATCCACCCTTTTCTTACCATCAGCCCGCTCAGTCTCATGACACCATATACCCTTGGGCTGCTCTAAGCATTTGTGTAGCTGCACTCAAAACTAGCCAGGAACTGGTATAATTCCAAAAAACCCAGCACAGTGAAAATGGGTTGGATACCCCAGTCCTGTTCATTGCACGACTGCTTGGATATTTGTGCTGGCATAAGGCCATTACGGCAGTAAGAACAAGAAGCTCCATGAGATGATAAAGGGTGGAACTATCCCTTTTGGCAGATGCACTTTCTAACAAGACCTGAAATAGGTCATCCATAGCTTAATCAAATTTTGAGGCAATTCACTAAATAAGCCAAGACTGAAAATATGTTTATTTCTTTTAAGATATTTTTAACTTTGTCTATGGATCCACAATGCAAGTTTTTTTTATTCAAAGAACTCTTACAATCCCAAGTCATGATTCCATTCATAAGTCTGCTTAGAATTTATTGGCCAAAATTTGTTTAAGGTATGCAACATGATAAGGTGCTTGTCTAACAGCCACATGGGGGGAGCAGTTCCAAACTGTAGAGCTTCTCAGACTGCATGACTGCACTTTTTCAGAATGTTTTACTTGAAAAGCCTCTTGGTATGTATTTGTCAGAGCCTTCTCCATGAAGGAGGCAGCTCTGCTGTGTCTCACGGACTTTGTGTGCATTCTACGTACCCAAGCTGCAATTTTCTGGGCATCCTATTCAAGGCATTTTTGTGATGCTGCTTGAAGAGCTCTGTGGTTGATACATTCAGGGTTGTTTCACTCTTGGTAATAGAGCAGTTTCTCAGTTTCTCAAGAGAGCATGTGGAACTTGCACTTTCAGCCATCTGACTCATTTAGGCTAGAAATGTGGAAAAGTGAACAATGTTGTTTCTATGTACTAAAATTTCCAGTAGAATAGGTTGGAAGTAACTTTAGCCTCCAGCACTACTAGGTGTATCCTGTCTTAATGCTGCCATTTCTCCTGGCTGGCTGCTCTGAGCTCTTCAGCCTTCCAGAGCTCCCAGTTCTGACTTCCAGGACTGCCAGATCTCCTTTGCAGGCTCTCCCATCTCCTGGCTATTGACCGTGACTCTTCATAGACTTGAATTGGCTTTGCTTCTCTCCAAGTTATAATTACACTCCAGAGCTTCTTTGTTTCAATGGGAGACTGCAGAGGAAATCAGATCTCTTTAAGACTTGGAACATTGTAGGAAGTGTGTGAAGTCCCCTGACATTTATGATGACTGGAATAAAGCTTAGAACAGCAACTTGTAATTCACTGTAAAAATGTGCTGTCCTTTTCTGGTGGGTTGACCTTGGCTGTCCGTCAGGTGCCATCAAGTCTGTCTCTTAGTTCCCCTCCCCAGCAGGACAGGGAGAGAAAATAAGATGAAAAACTCATGGGTTGAGATAAAGGCAGCTTAATAAAGAAAAACAAAGGCATGTGGAAGCAAAGAAAAGCAAAAGATTTATTCTCTACTTCACATCAGCAGATGATGTC
The DNA here is from genome assembly GCA_004320125.1 of Scolopax mira. NCBI lineage: Eukaryota > Metazoa > Chordata > Aves > Charadriiformes > Scolopacidae > Scolopax > Scolopax mira. Next base: position 22,703 of record BJBW01008335.1, read on the forward strand.
CGGCCACTGCCTGGGAAGAAGGAACACAGAGCAGTTGCTTCAGAATACAAACACCCTAGTAACAAATGTCCCCTCACCTTGTTTTGTTTTAGCTTTTATTGCTGAGCAGACATCATGTGGTATGGAATATCCCTTTGGTCAGTTTATGCCAGCTGTCCTGGCTATGTCCCTTCCCAACATTTTGCCAAACTCCAGCCTACTGGCCTTTGGAGTGGGGTTGGAAAGACAGCCCTGAAGCTATGGAAGCACTGGCCAAAACATCGGTGTGTCATTAGCACCATTCTAGCTACAAATACAAAGCAAAGCACTGTGAAGGCAGCTATCAGGAGGGGAAACTCCATGCCAGCCAGACCCAATGCAGATTTGTTGCTGTATATGTTTGAGACCCAATTCTGATTTTATCAAATGTCAGGCTGTTCAATCTGATGAAATTGGTTAATTTGATAGGCACATTCCAAATATGTATTTTAACTATGGGGAAAGAAAGTTGTTGGGCTTTGTTTCCAGAGTTGATAGAGAAGTAATCTGTTCTCTGATTGGCTTGACAAGCCAGTACTAATGAAACCTTAATGTAATATATCTCCATAAAGAGTGAGGCATTTCTGAAATTTATTTTCCACTAACTTTTTCCAGTGATCAAATGATTGCTTGAAAGGATCCCAAAACCTGGGTATAGGTAAGAAGAAATATAGTTCAAAATATTAATTTAAAAGTTCAAATGCTTTTGTTTTCTCAATTCTAATGGTCAGTATCACAAGAAATGTTGATGTAATTATTGAGTGGACATTTCTGTATAAAGTACCACAAACTTAAGACAAAGACTGCTTCATTAGTAAGACTACAAGATCAAAGTTAAAAATGCTTCATTTAGTTGTGATGACAATTCTGTTAATTGAGCAATTTCAAAGGTATGCAACTTTAGCTATTGCAATTGCTTCCTTTGTAATTAGTGACTTTTCAAAGAGTATGAGTTCTCTCTGCAGATCCTTTCAACTGACCACTGTGTTGGCACCATAACAAGAAGAGTGGGAAGCTGGTCTCCAGAGAGAAGATTCATGCCATATTGGTTAATCCAGTTTGCTGCCACTATAAACCAGTCAGTTATGGGCAACAGAAAGTCCTGAATTTTCTCAGTTGCTGTCTTGTATAGTAAATCAGCTATAAATAGATCAGCTTCTTTAGACAAATACGTATTTTCTGATAATTTTAGAAATTATTGATACTCTGGGAGTGTATTTTTTTTTTGTAACAGATCTGCATTTAGTGTCAAAGTATTGATAGCTTTTAAACTGTCTCCCAGATTGCAATTATGAAGAATGGTGCTATCTTGCCACAGCCACTTCCACTGGGTATATTTAAAGAAAGAAAAAAGAAAAAAAAGTAGAACAGAAAGAGTACCTTTGTATTAAACCATCTGTGTAGCTTGGCATTTTGATTCTCCCTGTCTTGTAAATGCTGTCATATTTCTAAATTCCTCAGTTCCGATCAGAATTCCCATTATCTTCAATGACGAATTCAAGATTGAAATGCTAAAGGCAGATGATGGATGAACACTGCCTTTACTTGTATATTTGTGTCATTTGTATAATTTGTATTTACTAATTGATTCTCCAATGACTGATTATCATTTACAATAGTACAATTATTTTTTCATAATTTCATTATATTTCTAGAGGAGAAAAACTTTAGAGGGGAAACATAATCTTCTTCTTCTTCTTCTGTTTTTAGAAAAAAACTAGTGGAGAAATAGTCTGATTTATGCAATACCAGTTAGAAAGAAGTTATTTTATCGCTACTTGAAATAAATGGCCACTCAAAAGGGCACAGTCTGGAATGTTTTCTCACAATTCTAGCTTAAGCTAGTAGGACAATGTTTGGCAGAGTGCAGCTGTCTTCATAACAAAATGTCTCTGCACAAATATTCTAATTACAAATTAAAAACAGTAATGGAAAAAGCTACAAATATAAAGAAAGAAGAAAGAAAGACAAAAAAAAATCTGTTTGACTTTGAACAGTGTTAGAGCAGAAAAAATTATTTTACAGCTTTTTAAAAAATGAATGAAAAAAGAATGCTTTTATCACAAATTAATATGTAAAAATAAAATTGCATTGATTAATCTAATAGAAGAAAATGCAACAGTTGCACACAGGAAGAATAAAAATATATTATGATACTATACTACAACATCACACATAATAAAAATACTTATTATATTATGATCTCATATCAATATAAATAAGCAAAAATTATATCAGCAACAGTTGTCTATGGAAACATATTTCAATCTGGTTTCCAAAAAATTGCTAAATTAATTTTTACTAAGTACTTTTCTGAATTAAAAAAAAAATTCACATGGCAAACAAATCAGTGTTTCATTACTTGTTTGTATATAATACACCCCTAGCAAGTAGTCCAAAACCAGAAGTAACATAATGACACCTTTCCCCACAGACACACTTTTTGTGACAGGCCTCTTTGACTTGCACTCAGATAAATAACCTACAGCATCTGGGTTTTCTTCTTATGTCTTCTCAGCTTGCAGATATGCGTCTGTTACAGTAAACCACTTGCTTATCTAAATACTCTGCATTAGAAGTTCACAGTCGGGAAAGACTCTGTTAGTTGTAACCCTGCACTATAAAACAACAATTAACCTATCTTTAGAGGAAATTATTTTTAGAAATTTTTCCAGACATGTTTAGTCTGCTTCAAATATGTTTGCACTGTCTCTGTCTTCAAAAAACATGATGTAAATATTTATTGCAGATTTCTGATTGTAGGGTTTTTACTGATTGCAAGTGTGACATTTTAAATCATCTCTTTACATTTTCTCATATTTAGGGAAAGGAATTAATATCATTTCTTGACATATTTATCTCTTTCAGACTGAACTAGTTAGAGGTGCACTTATAAATCGTAGAAATTTCCCACTAACATAATTTATTACAATAATCATGTATGATATTACTCATATAAATCAAAAAGGAAAGCAACATTGACCGTTTTCATTTCTAAGAATACTGTTCCTTTATTAATTAGTTTCATGTGGTAATTGTCTTTTTAATGAGGGTCAATGTGTATTTTTGCAATGATTGGTAATGCAGAGATCATGTTCAAAACAAATAATCAGAAAAAAAATATCTTTCTGAATTGGAGTAGTGTGGGGACTGATGCCATTGTAGTCATCTCACTCTTCAAGCCCCGTTGCTGCTACAGAAATATTACATTGTCCTTGTAAGCAATAATCATCAAAATGGTGTATATCTATCCTCTGTGCAATGTGGACACACACATACATATGTGTCTCACTGGCCTGTAGGCATGTAATGCTACAAAATTTTAATTCAATGTTCTGTGCCTCAGTATAGTGAATCATAACCAAACCGGTCAAAAATGTTCCTATGTAAAAATTCTCCTCTTGGAAGATGCCAGTTCAGTGAAATCAACACATTCCTCAGATTTCTTGCCCAGTTTCTGCCCACCCACCTACCCTCTTACTAGTAACTTGGAAGGTTCTCAAAAGGCAAAATTCAACCGGCAAACCAAAGCGACTTGAAGAACTGCAAGCCCTAAACAGTCTGGGCTCTGTTCCCAAGTTTTTTTTTTATGAGGTCCTCAGAAATTTATCATTTATAAAGCGAGGAGTCCAGTCTTCATGAGTACCCAAGGAACCCATACCTTGGGGAACTAGGTGCTTTCCTGCCAAGGCAAGGATGTTGGGAACTTCACAATTTTATTTTATTTTCCACTAAGAAATGATAAAATTTATTCATTGCTCTTAATTTAAAAAAATCTGTTTCCTTTCATCTGTTAAATGACATGCAGAGTTGCAGTGCCTACCCCTTTTCATTTATTCTAAGCTCCATCCAAATTTTTCTGGGGATGCACCCATATTGGTGGGTCTAACCTGTAACCTGATGATATTGTCATTATGTGTTCACTAACCATGACACATAGGAAATTTGTGAGGACTATTAGTTGATAAAAAAAGGATATGCAGAGCATTAACATGATACCATTGTAGAAGTGCATGAAAATCCCATAATCTAGTAAATATGAGACTAAAGTAGTAGTCAGTAGACCCATATTTTATTCTCAGCTCTCCCATAAGTACTCTGGGTGATCTTCAGCAAGTCACTTCACTTCCTAATGCCCTACTTTCCCCCACCATCTTTTACCTGTCTTTCTTATCAGGAGAAATACTGTCTTCTGCTCTCTGTGTGTGCTGGGATTGGCACAGGAGTTTCTGGGATTCTGTCAATAAAAGGTGTTAAATGGAATTTTCTTTCTTTGTTTACAGAAGTTTGCTGTGTTATTCACAATTGAGTATGCCATGATAACCTCCCAGTTGACTTTGCAATAGTTAAACCTTTCAATAAGAACACCTCTAGTATAGTACCAGCACTGTAGTATCTGTGACCAGTGCACTGTTAAGAAATAAATAGGTTACTTCAGATTTCTTGAAAGGGACCAGAAAGATAACTTCAGTGGTGGAAATCTTCTGTATGAAATCTTTGTGTTAGCTAAAGCCCAGTCTACTCCAGCAGACGCTACCCCACAAACATTTCCCAGGCCCGACCTCTGTGGAGCCAGGGTAATTATCTCCACCTTCGTTCCCTCCTTGCACTCTGCTGCCACTGCCAACAAGGGGGTCAGTTACTGCAGGACGTTATGGTGGTTTCTGCAGCGCAGACACTTGTCTGCTAGAAACAAGCAGTACACTATTGACTTATTGAGGGAAATGCCAGATTGCCTCAAATTGCCATATACAGCCACACCCTTGTGTAAGCATGGACTCACATTCAGAGCCTCTTAGAAACAGTAGTGCTCACTGCATGAAATACATTCTGTATTTAGTTCCTTCACGCTCAATAATGGCTTATTATGGATCAAATATTTCTCTTGCTTACTAAGAAATAAACTTTAAGAAATAAACTTTAAGAAATCATTGCTGCTGCAACTAAAAAAAAAAGAAAAGAGAGAGATTCAATGTAATGTAAAAGTAGTATTTTTCACAAGTATATATAATTGTTGGTTAGAAAGCAGCTTCTGATTAGTATTTCACTTCTGCTTTAGCTTTTCACCCAAGTTTTGGGGAGTGTCATTAACCTACTATATAATTTCTTCTTTGTTCATTCAGCTCAATCATTCCGTTTACTGTCTTGTGGAATTTAGTCATTTTAGTATAACATTTTCCTGAGAAATGTAATTTTAAAAAAAGAACCTGACAATTCATGTGAAAATTTAGAACTGCACCAGGAGTAAATAGAAGACAAGCCTTATCCCTATTGTCAACTAATCAGTTCTACAGAGTAATCCACTGTTCCTACTACACTTCCAAATTAGGTAGGAACAGATGAGATAAATGAAACAATGAAACAGTGAAACAATGGCAGAAACAGATTCTTCCAAAGAGATGAATATAGATGGAGAACAATGTAACAGAGTTGATTCATTTATGAATTTAGTTCTGCCTTTCTGATTCCACTGGAAATGAATATTTACATTTTGGAACTACCATTGTTTAATAAGGCATCTGTATCTTTTATTTTCATGTGTGCATTTAAAGGAGAAGACTATGAACTCGCATGTCTCTATTTCCACAGTGAAATTGCAATATAAGTTTGAGCATATTCACTCCCATGAATTCAGAATCAGAGAGCCATAGAATGGTTGAGGTTGGAAGGGCCTTCTGGAGGTCCTCTACATTAACCCCTCTGCTCAAGCAGGGCCACCTAGAGCCAGTTGCCCAGAACCACATCCAGACAGCTTTTTAACTTCTCCGAGGTTGGAGATTCCACAGCCTCTCTGGGTAACTTGTTCCAGTGTTTGGCCACTCGCACAGTAAAAAAGTGCTTCCTGATGTTCAGATGAAGCCACCTGTGTTTCAATTTATACCTATTGCCTCTTGTTTCTGTCACTGGGCAACACTGAAAGGAGCCTGGCTCCATCTTCTTTATACTCTCATGTATTTACACATGTTGATAGGATTGCCCCTTGAGCCTTCTCCAGGCTAGAGTCCCAGGTCTCACAGCCTTTCCTCACAGAAAAGATGTTCCAGTTCCATAATCGTCTTTGCAGCCTTTTGCTGGACTGTCTTCAGTATGTCCAGCATGTATTTAAAATTACTATATATTAATAAATAAGTGTATCAGTTATTAAGAACCTTTAAATATTTTTGATAAAATCTGGTTAGCAATTCACAATTTGTCTAAGCACTGTTCCAAACCTTATCCTGAGTTCAGAGCTGTGTATTACTCAGATGAGATACTGTAAGCCCCTACTTACAGACTGATGCAGTTGGAGAACTCCAGGCCCTTAGGATGGGGAGAAAGGCACTGATCGCCAGCACTTTAGCATGGATCTACCCTACTCTCCTATTTGTGAAGGTGGTAGGTGAGATAGGCCAACTCACTACACCAGAAGGTGTCTCAAGTTTAGTTCTGCATTTTAATAGCAGGTTCAAGACTAGAGTCTAGATCATTTTCATCATGTCTATCCTGGTTTTATCAGGTATATTCTTTGGACCGGGTTTAGAGCATGTGGCAAAACTTTTTTCCTGCAGTTCTGTGCTGCTCCTAGCACTTTCACGTGTTGTCAAGTGATGCCATGCAGTCATGCTGCACAGACAAGACAGCCAATGGAAGCCCCTGGAAGGGCTTCCACATTTTTAGACATGTGGGACTAAACAGTGATACGACACCTGTGGGATTAGTAAACTCACAGGACTAGTTCAAGTAGAGTGTAGATTTAGCCCTTGAGCCAAAGCTACAGTCAAAGTACAACCAATTATGAGCATCAGAAGTGTACCGTCCCTGAGAGTCCTTCACTCCCCCTATGAAGGATATTTAAAGTCAATGGTTTTCATTAACATAGATTAAATTCTTTGGCCATCATCCCCCTACAGCAACATCTGATACGACGTGCATGTCGTTTTCTCATAGCTGTTCTGATCTCTGTCATCCCTCACCTCTCAGTTCTCTTTACATTATGACTGAATTTGCCCTTTTGTTTCCATTTGTTGGGCACTGGAACTTGCATAAGCAGATTCTCTAATAACACCGTTAGATATAGAAGCATAAAAAGTCTGGTCTGATCATAAAGCAGAAGAAATAAATCAGTCAGAATTGGCTTAATAATTTCAAGGAACTGTTTTTAAATCCACTGAATTCAGCAGGCTCTGCATTAAGCATTGGGTATTTAAGATTACTCATGGCACTTCAGTGTGGTCTTTATGTTATTTAAATAGGCTGAGAAACTCTTAAGAACCTTTAGCTTCATTTATTCCTAGCTAAATACTGTACAGACTAAGAGATAGCTTGATCCCTTCTCATGCTAGACTAATCTGAACACTAGTCTTCTTTGAGTTGGACCAGGTGTTTCACGTAAAGTGAATCATTATCAGCATGCACTGTCAAACATGCTTCCAATCTTCCTTTTAAATGGAGTGCAAGTCCACATATTGAAAGACAACACAACTGCATCAAATTTATCCCTAAGGTCACGTACCCTTCATGTTATAGCTTTCCCATAATAAATAAACATGCACCTAAGAGGAGGAATTCATTTTTATAGTTGTCTGTATGCAATTTCAGACTGCTGATACGGTGCTGCCTGCCAGTGTTCCCACTGCAGACACAGAGTCAGCACAATGTCTAATAGCATCAGCAGTTGATGATATCTATAGGTAGCTGTAAAACATGGTGGGAGAGAAATATCATTGTTAGATTTGTGTTTTGGGGTTGTTTTTTTTTTAATCTAATAGTTGTTGTCAGGTCCTTTGCCATTTCTGAGCTATTTACAGCAATTTCTTTACCTCTTTTTCCATGAGATTTTAAATTGACAAAATATGAAATGTTGGTGCTACAACAGATCAGTCATACTAAGTCAATAAATAAAGAGGCAATCCTTTATGTACAGAGATTTTCTTTACTGATTTTTAAATGATTTAACTTATTTTCATTTGGCAAAAAGCTTTGGTTTGGTTCACTTTTTTATATTGAGCTTTGTTTGCTCATCTCTAGAATCACACTTGAGAATTTTACTACCTCTGTTGTCCATGTGTGTCACAGTTCATTGTGCATGACTCGACTCAGTTATGCAATAGATGAGTTTAATTCCATGTAAAGCACACTGAGATTCCTCAGCATATATGCTCAGTTCTTAGAGATATACAGAAAACATTTACAGTGCTAGTTTAACAGTTATTTAAAAAAAAGATAATAATCTAAAATTCTTATAGTTGCAACGCTTGATCTTCTCTAAATGATCACAGGAATGTTGAAAATATAGACACAAATACTTGTAAAATTGGGTATTATACTAAAATAAGGATAAATTTATAGCAAGTGAAATAAAATGTTTTCTTTTAGCAATATGGATTCTATTGATAATATATTTTTAAAGAAAACAACAAAACAAAAAAAAAATCCAAGAAACAGCAAAACCCAAAAAACTATAAGAAAAGCTTCTATTAATCAACATAGGGGAAAACAAATATTTTTGATTCCATCTTAAGCAAAAGAGCAATTATATTTTTTACTGCAAAACCAAAGAGAAAAAAGCTCTTTTCTTAAACTAGTAATCCAGTTTAGTTTACAGTTCGTAGCAAAGATGGGCTCAACAGCTCCATTCTTTTAGTGGAGGAAAGCAGACCATTCTCTCTGAAACTTCAAAATGCTGAGAATATCAGATCACATCCACATAGAAAGAATAAAATAAACATAAATGATCCTCACACTCACCAAGTATGTAAACAATAGCCATAAAAGAGAGGTAGAATTTTCAGAATATTAGGAGACAGAAGGTACCATCGTTCAAAATCCATGACTGAGAGGATGTAAGACAAAGGAGAGGATAAAATTGTGGAATATAGTAAACTACCACTAAATCAGGGAAAAGGTCTTAAGTACCAAAACGCTACGGGGATAAAACTCTAATACCTATGTACAACAGAGATACGATCAGTTGGTTTATTGGGCTTTTTTATACCAGTGTCTGGCATTACACTTGCTGCTCCTTTGGGTACTCTCATAGCAGCTTGTTATGATCTCCTCATGCAATTTGTTCATAAACAAACATGTAATAATTAGTTTAATACTCATTACATGCCAGTCACTCTTACGATATATGTCACCAGTTACCCAGAAAGGTTATGTGGCCTCCATCCCTGCAAATATTCAGAAGCTGTCTGGACACAGATCTGGGCAACTGCCTCTAAGTGACCCTAATTCAGTGGGGAGTTTGGACAAGATGACCTCCAGAGGTCTCTGCCAACCTCAACCATTCTGTGACATCATGTTTGCACAGAAGATTGCATGGTAAAAACAAAACTCTATATTAATGAAAGGAAATGAAGCTTTCCTACATGGTATTAAAAGTAGAGTTTCAGGTATCAGACCTCAGATAATTTTACAAATTTTCTTAATCTTTCATTGTCCTCTCAATGACAGAATGTATCTACAAGCTCATAATAGTTTTTCGTAGCGTCTTTAAGTTAATAGAATGCTCAAGAAGATGCAGCTGCGACGGTTTAAGCAAATCAATCCCTCTTTTCATGTAAGGATACACTGGAAACAGCAACATGAGCTACTTACACAGGACAGAATCATTAATTTTCAGAGCCAGATTTTAAAAAGCAGAGCTTCTCTTGGGACGATGGAAGAAATCATAGTAAAACTTTTCTCCTGAGGACAAGATTTGGGGCTAAAATAAATGATATTTAGGAAAGATTTTCCTTCTTCAGAGAGGGTTAGTTTTATTTCAACACATCTGAAACATGTCTTACTTGTCAAGTGTAGTTATGATAAGATTCTGGTCACATATAAACTCTTTTCTGAAAGAAACCACCTGAAAGTACCAACTCATGTCAGAGTTGAAGAACCCTTCAGTGGCAGTACGTTTAATACTTCTCTCACAGTCTAGAAACAAGAGTCACTGTGATCCTTTATTGGCACAGCGAACCATCTGGTATCTTTGTCTTGTGGGTCACAGTTTGAATTGCACAGTCTAAATGTAAACACACACCAAAGTTAATATTTTTATTTTTTTTTACCTTGTTGAATTTCACAGTAATGTCTGAACAATGTGTTGCAGGACAGCGTTCTTCTGTTTGTTAGTCAACATGTTCTTCTGCTATTAAAATCAATATAAACTGTAATTAATTTCAGCTGTGTAGTGCATTTCTTGGTGACACTATTTGCCATGGTGGATTTTTAATGATCTCTCTACATGTTTTAACTCACTTTCATCTGATTTTTCTGGCTGGCTTCATAAAAATCTCAGTACAAACTATATTTCTGGGAATCACAGTTAACTGTAAAGCAGAAAGACAGACATCGTAACAAATCACATAAGCTGAAAGCAAGATAGGCAGCATCTGCCACCTACATGGGGGCTGTCTGTTGAAAATCCATACACATAGGTCAGTGTGTCAGTTTGTTAGATATACCAGATAATACAGAACAGCTCAGATAAGATGATAAAAGAACAGGAAAAAAATGACTAATGTCTTGAAACTTTTTGTCTAGCAACTCTGCAATTCTTCTTCCAAAGAATTTTCTGAGAAAGTATTGCTCAAAATGGTGGCTGTTGTGATGCAAGCAGTACTGTAAATTTCCTTTTCCCACTTTGAAATAAACTTCTGTCCTTATGTATGATAAATCTGCCTTTCAACAAACACACTCCTTGTGAGAAGATTGACAAAAGTAGCCAAAGTTCTTCGGAATTCCTGAACCATGGAAAAAAGTACTAAAGGCAAAGAAGAAATGAACAGATGCACCTAATCAAAACCAGTAACTGTTCCAGAGGTGAAGCATAATCACCATCTGTGGAGTATGTGATATATATATACACACATATATATATATATATAAAAGAATATATATAAATTTTTAAAGAGACCTGGTAAAGAGACTTTCTGGATATACATGTGATTGGGATGCATTATCCATACTTGATTTTGTTTTATTATCCTGCCTGATTAAAAAGCAATGGACAAGGAGTCAAAGGAGGATTCTGTCATAAAAATCCTCTTGTTGACCTCCTTATTTTTTTGTTCCCACAGCATTTTTGGTGGGAATAGGTCTTATTCCTTTGTGCACATATACTCTTTTTCCTCCAGCTCCAGCTCTGCATCTATGCAAGCTTTTCACAATACCAATCTGTCAAAATTTCCCAATGCCAAACTGAAAGATGAAATGAAAACCAACTAGCTTTGCTGAGAAGTATATTAACTGTTCTGCCCCAAACCTGGATGTCAGGATAAGAAATTACATATATATATACTCTCACATAAGAAATTATATACACCTCAATTATATGCCTGTATATGTGGATGATCAGTCTACAGAAAAGAATCAGAATGCTATCCAGGAGACATCTACAGAGACTAAGAATGGGAAGAAAAGAGGTTTTCTAGAGGCTGTTGAGATTCACATGCAGATCTGGAAGACTTGGCCATCTGAGCAGAGTTAAATTTCCTCTGTTCAGAACATCTTTTCAGATTTAGCTTTTTAAAGCATTTCTCAAGACAGTTTGAATCAAAAAAAACACCCAAGATGCCATAGAAAATATTCCCACCAATTCAGCAACGCCAGCAGAGTGATCAAATGGAAACTTGTGTGGCTGTTTTGTGTTGTATCATATGGCACTGCATTGCATTGCCTCAAACTGCATTGTATTGTGTCGTATGGTATTGTACTGCATCATACTGCATTGCATTGTGTTGCACTGCATTGCACTCACTAGCATTTTATTGTATTGTATATATTTTTACTTACTAAGAACAACCAACCCTGAAAGCCGTGGGAACTTTCAGAACTCTCCACGGGCTTCTGTGGAATTCTGGAAACTCATAATAAGAACAGATCTCTCAATAATGACTAGCTGTCATATTAAACCCATTGACTTTGCTTCATGTCTATTACCACTCTTGTCTATAATTAATAAGCAATTGAAAAATGAAAACCATGTATTGTTATTATTAGTAGTAGTTTTTACTGATCCTTCAAGCACTGAAATCTATGGCAGAACTCTTCCTGATTAGTCAGTGGCGGACTTAGACTAGCACTGCATTAGCAGAAAGGGTTTTGATTCATTTCATTAATTAGTTCCACTTAGACAGAAGATTTATAATTCCTGCAATCATCTTTTTGCAAAGACAAGGTAACTTCATATTGCTCAGGCAGAGCAAATATCACCACAGGGTGACGCAAAAAATTCCATAATCCAAGAAATTATCACAGCAGTCATTCTACAAAGCAATAATTATGTAAAGTTCAGGAGGCTAGTGATGTACAGCATCTAAATCATTGCCAGAGTAAAGAAAATTATATTTATACTCAGGTTGTATTTTAAATACAGAAGGATCTGTTTATAATCACGTCACAGACAGTCTCGCATTCAAAGCTGTTCATTAGTTCCAGCCGTGCATATGGGCAGCCAGCTTGGAAAAAATAGTTGTTATCTACAGATTATTTCAGATATGTGTTTAAGTGAATACTGTTTATACCAAATATAGAGGGTCTGAGTGCAAACTACAACTTGTGATGAAGGCTCTAGGCCCACAAGTAGCTTCACCAAGAACAGGTACATAATGATTATTACATGCATTTGGAGACAATGGAAAGTGATGAGTTGCTGTGCTGCTGTGGAGCTTATGATAGGAGTTCCCACAGATCACTGTCTATTATAAATGTCAACAAATTATCATCCCATTTATCTAAACATCAGTTTTTTTCTGGTTTTTTGTCCTCTGCGATATGGTAACTCAGGTTAACTAATCTAACTTAGCTATGTATACGAGCAAAGTAAATAGACAGAAACCTTCCTGCCAAACCAACCAGCAGACCACAGCCAAGAGAACAGCAACCTCTGGTCTGCAAGAAGATGGCTGCATGCAAACTCCCTGCTGTGAAGAGTCTCTCCGCCCCAGGCAAATTTCTGCCCCGTGCCCAGGAATTGCTTAGGAAAATGCTATTTAGCTCAAGCCAAAACCATGCTGGGGACTGTACTAGCAATTTAATGATGTAGAAAATTTGAGTTCTAGGGCCTGGGAAAATTCACCGGGACTTTTCAATTTACAAGTGTGACTGTAGCCTCAAGTGTAGGGGCTTCCATTTAGCCTTTTGCCCCAATGGAAGAGCCAGGTATGGGCACTCTAAGAAAACAGCACTTAAATTTAAATATCTGCTACAGCATCTAATGTCAAGAAATGAAGGAATGAAATTATCTTTACCAAACTGCCAAAAGTTTATAACTCTTTATAAAGTTAGTTTAAAGTGATTGGCATTTTTCTCAGGGCTTCTGGATCACTTTTCAGAGGCACGCACTTACCTCCATTACATCTGCAGGAAGAAAGGGTTGTTTGGCATCCCTGCACAGCATGTTGCCTGAACTGCTTGTTACTGTCTTCAATAAGAACACCACAGCAACAAGGCACTATGCCTAGGGACTGTGAATGCTGAACAGAGTCAGCGGTGCTACATAAACTGTGATTTGGAAGACTCACTCGTAGTCCAGCACACCACTCTCCAGCACTTAGCAAAATGTGCTGGCCTGCCAGCACTGCCCTTCCCGCAGGGACAGCAGAGATCCTTCCCAGGACTGCTCAGGGGCTATCTCTGAGAGTCCATCATAGTATACATCCTTCCTGCAACCTGTTACTCAAAAGAAGAGTTGTTTAGTTTTCAGTAACTTACAATGGTGTAAACACGAGGAGTCATGCACAGAGCCAAAATAAATGTCACTCAGAGTTACATTCCCTGCAAACTATCTCTTGCTGTCAAATGACAAATCCATTAAATGTGTCGCACCTGATCATGCAAGCTTTCAAACTGTTTTCTAATTTTGACTGTAAATGACTACAGAAAATAAACTTTGAAATAATTACATTTTTTGCAGTCCGGAGTAATGCCTAATTATATTCCAAGGAAGTAGTAAACTCTTCTATCACTGATGAATGGTTGGCAACGTCGTTTATTTTAATGGATATATATTACTTTGAACTAAGTCTTTGCCATCTGTTCTGCTCCATAATTAGGGATGTAAAAAGAACATATTTCACAATTACATCACTAAAACGTATAATGTAAGTGACTTAAATGCATATGTATGTTCTCTGAACAATGTAGCATGCATCTGTGATGTTTTTCTCATGTTTCAGAAATAAATTAGGATGGAAGGAAGCTATTTAGTCATTACACAGTAATTTTCTTGACTGTCAACTTTGTTCATAAAATCTAGAGCATTATAGCAGGAAGATTCTACTCTATAGGCACTCTAAGCAAAGTAGAAGTACATGCGTATAAAATGGGAATACATCCAATAGAATTATTTTAATTTCAGTGTCTTTATAGAATTATTTTAATTTCAGTGTCTTTCAAAAATAAACTTATCAAAATATAACTACATTTCTGCAACCATATGTTTCCTGCTGTTTAATGGACAGCTGCGAGATTTTACTCTACTCTCTTGGGATTTATCTGTTGTGGAAATATTTCTTGAATTATATTCCGACTTCTCGTCCTGAGCCTTGTGAAGCCAAACTGAAAGCCTTTCTTTCTGACACAAATCCTAAGGGAGGGAAATGTCTTCATATATAAAGCACCTTCCCAGTCCTGCTCTACTCATGCTTCCATAAGTATGTCCATAGAAGGATACCATGTGCTCCGATATGGAAAGACATATTTCAGGCATCAGGTTTCTACCTAATTCAGACAGAATGGCATATGGGAAATGCAGCAAAGGACATCACAGGAGAACTACCACACCATGGCCATTTCACACCTAGGGAAAGCAGTGGGATGAGTCACACTTTCCACTTCTGCACACTGTCTGTCAGCTGTATATTGGAAAGTACCTTGCTCAGATTGTACCAGAGATTTTGGATAATTCCAAGAGGAATTCTGTCTTATTGTCTCAGCTTGCATGCCATTAGTAGAAAGGTTTGTATCACAAAAGAAACCCCATGTAAGCATCACTCCGGTTTTGGGAATCATGAGGCTCAAGATTGTATCACAGGCTGAAAAGGACAATTTACCACATTTTCCCTCTGTTCTGCCTCTGGAACAACCAAGACGGCTGTGTGGGGAACCAATAACTCTATGATAATGTATTGCAAAGAGTGGTTCTAAGGTAGTCAAATCAAATAGAAGATGAAGCAATAAATATCTGAGAAAAAAAAACCCCAAATTATCTTGACTACAGAATGGGAAAAAGGGGAAAAGCAAAAAGTAATCCACAGTCCAGATTTCCTAGTCAGTAATTCCCTTACCATCTGAAAGCCAGAAACAGCTGCTGCTGCTCTAAGTGGCATGTTGGATATGTTCATCATTTCTGACTTCAGCAATCATTGTCAGTGCACCCAAGAGTACTATCACCAAGCTCAGGGACATATGGATAGTTTGGCTATTTAAAATGGGATTTTAGGGGCAGAAGAATTTTCACAAGAATTTTCACTTTCACCGAAGGCCTCAGATAAATCTCTGGAAGGTCATTTTTTATTTTTTTTAAATAGTACACCTGCAATGCATACTATCTCTCTAGGTGTTGTGCTCTGACATTTTATAAACAGACCAACTGCCTCAGTAGTACATCCTCATGTTTACCTCAGCCACTGATACAATAGCAAGTGTCTATTAACAACCTGTAACATGGAAAAGCTGAAAGTGATCTTTGAAAACAAACAGAACAAAGGGGTGATGTGAGGCAGCATCGCACACAGAATAGCTCTCTGGAGGTCAGGAGACTGGGGTTCCTTTTTAACTCTTTGCCATTGGCTTAAATCAGCTGATCTCAAGGAATTTGCTCACTCCGTATCTTTTGTCTTTTTTTATTTTTTCAGATGAGGGAGTGAAATTCATCTCATTTGGCAAAAGGCACAGCTGAAAAGCCCAAGGGTCCTTTCTTCATGCCATGCTTTTAGACTCATTCTGCTATTAGAAACGAAATCCCATAAGGTGGCCCCACGGGGTAAAGGCCATTATGTGTACCAGCAAAGCCACATTTTCAGGGTCACTTGGTGTTGAATTTCCTATATCTCAAGTCCCCTAGGATTAAGATCTTCCTTTTCTCTGCTGTGACAACCAAACCCTAGGTTTCCTACATTTAGCAGCTTTAAGACCCAGGGCGATTTCCTTCTGGGACCTTATGCAAGTATTTGCAGCAACTTTCAAATACTAGCTGTGGGTTCTGCAAAAGTTAGAAACCACTATTTTCACTTTTATTAAAGTCTTACAGTGACAAACCAACAGTATCTTCAGCAGAGAAAGAATCTCTGTCTTGCTCACAGCAACTGTATATCAGGGATGCATTTGGGCAGAGGCGACTGACAGCTTTTAACTGGCACTCACTTAGTTGTCTCTCAGAAATCACCCAACCTCCACTTCCATTTTTCTAGAACTTTTGAGATTTTAGGCCTTATGAAAAATTAGGGTGGCCACAACAGGAAGAGTAATCTAACTCTTCACAGAGTCAGGTGAGAGCTTGTTTTACTCCAGTCACTTTTCTTGACACCATCAAAGATGTAAATCAGGGGCATCGCTCTGGCCATTTTTAATACCTTTTGGTGTTCTAGCTACAGGATCTGTACACATGGTAAGCCCTACTGACTGCTGTAGGTGTGTTATATTGACATAGCAATAACAGTAATTGAGTGTTTCAATGGTTAATGTATGCTGCTCACAAAGGGTTTAATACCTACTACAGCTTACTTTTTTAGCACTGAGACTGAAAAAATTGGCCTGCTTTGGTTTGAAACTATATTCTATCTTTCAAGACTATGTTTCTGCTTCTTGCTGAGACATTTCCTACAGAGCACTGTCAAAGGACATAATTTTTAAACAGAATAAATATGCAGTAATTTATCAATTCATAGAAATGTTGTTGCTAAGAGATCATTGCAAATCACATGCACCTCATGCACATCTCAGCAGGGAACCCTGACAAGGTTCCAGGGCTGTTGCTGAAATATAGCACTCTAATTAAGAAAATGCTCAAGCTCTGAATATACCAGAGGTGATTTTGTTTGCTTTAAGCAATCTTCTTACATTACAAAAAAAATGTTGATTAAATGTGAAACATTTAACTTCAGGGTTAAGAAGAGAATTCTACCTCACTTGTTCAGAATGCTGGTCACAGTGAGCCTGAAAAAAAAGCCTCCTGGAGGTGGTGGTAACATCACTGAGCTTCACCCTTTCTTGTTTAATCTTGGAGACTGGTTACAAAATACGGTAGTTGAAACTCCTACATGCAAGTAGTTAAACTTGTCAATACAGTCTTTTAAAACCTCTGTCACATTTCACTTTTAAGTTAGTCTAATGATAATCTTAATTTATCTAACTCCAAAAGCCATATTAAAACTACTGGAAAATCCAGGCATAGAGCATAAAGTATCAAGCAGCATTCTTTGCTATGTGTATCAAAGAGGATACCTAAACAAACTTCCACAGGTTTTGACCCATCAAGTCCACACATTTTCATTTTTACACACATACACACACACTCCCCATCCCATCTATGTGTTGCAGAATCACACATTAGTGCTGTTAGTCACATCATCTCATTTTGAGTTCATCTCTCATTAACACCTCCCCACTCACTATGCTGTTCCTGAAGCCACATTGTTAGGGTGGAGAACAGATGAACATGAGCAGCTGTAATATACCACAGATCAGGATAAAAAATAAGAAAAATTACAAGTGATGCTGCAGTTATATCTTTTGAGGTTCCAACCAAACACATTAGACAGGTCAAGAGCTAAAAGAAACTGCTGCTTTACTTTTTAAAGTGAATTCCATGGGTAAATGCAGACATCTCAGTCCACAGTGAAGGCTGTGGCAACCACAAATGCTCAGGAATTGAAGTTCTGTCTCTACATTACTTTCTTCATGGCTGATATCCATGAAAGAAGAGTACCACTCACCAGCCAGTACCAGGGATTTCTGGCAGAAGAAGGAGCTGGTTTGTGAAACCTTGCAGTATCACTTTCTCCCTCACCCGATGAGCTGTACATCCCACAGGTGCTACCATGGAACTACATTGTAGGGGTTAAAAGAAGAAATTTATATTTTGTAGATAAGAAATACTCACTAAAGATGACAAAACTTGGAAAAAAATTATTGGTACCGACAGACAGCCTGGGACTGATTTAATGAACAATTCCATATTCCTGCTTTCCATAATTCTGTGCAGACTTCAAACTCAAAACGCCAATTAAGACACTGATTGTTTAACTGATTTATTGCGTCTATTACGAAAGTTGGTTATGATTCTCTGGTCATTCATGAGAAAGTAACTGGGTACTATATTGATGGATGTACAATTAATTTGGTTTTTTCTGTGTGTCTTGACCTATGTGAAATTTCCGTAATTTTGAGAGATGTATTTGCAAGCATCACTTATGCCAGTCTGTTTGATTGCATCTACGCTACTGCATATCAGTAGGCTATTTTCCTGTTATCTTCTCTGCTCGGAGTTCCTAACAAATGGGTCACACAAATTGATGAGCATACACAAGATCACTGTAAGATAAACTGATTTTCAGAGGACTAGTGTTCAGTAGTTCCACAAGTCTTTCAGTATGATAGAACCTGTCTTTTGACAAGTTATGGTACTCAGAATCATTGGTACTCAGACCCAACCAATAATTTAAGTCTAATAATTGAAAGTAGTGAATGATCTTTTTTTGTATAGTTGCAAATCAACAGCACAGGGCAAAAAAAATCCCATACGCCACCAATCCTGCACTTGACTTATGTTATCCTGTTTAATCTATTACTTATGTGGCCAACACAGAAAAGTTCCAAACCTGATAAGTGTTATGTTTTTAAAGCTGAATTCTCATTCCAGGATCACATCACAATATCAATAAAATAAATACATCTTTTATAAATTTTCGGGTTTTTACTGCATTAACCAAAAAAATTAAGTTAAAGGACAGTTAAATCTTGGCAGACGATTACCCAGTTCTGCTGTGACTAGTCACTGTAGTCTGTAGGGCTTTCAAGTGGGAGAATTAATTCTGGGAAAAATTAAGAAGAAGGAAGCACTGGAGTGCACTCTTGTCAAGTTTGCAGGTGACACCAAGTTGGGGTGAACATTTTATATACTGGAGGGTAAGGCTGTCATCCAGAGGGACCTAGATCTGCTGAAGGAAAGAACCAAGAAGCTTCATGAAGTTCAACAAGGACAAATGCAAACTCCAGCACACTGGAAGGAGAAGCCTTTTGCAATGATACAGGCTGGGGACTGACTGGCTGGGAAGTATCTCTGGGGAACAGAGTAGACAGCAAGCTGAGCATGAGCAATCATATGACCTAGCAGGGAGCGGGGGGGGGGCGGGGGGGGGGAAGAATAGAAAGAAATAAAAAATGTGCCAGCAGTGTTCCGGGCTGTATTATCAGGAACATAGCCAGTAAATTGAGGAAAGGCATTATCCCCCTCTACTCAGCACTCATACCACAGCGAGAGTACTGTGCTCTGTTTTGATGTCTCTAATACAAAACAGACATTGATAAACTGCAGTGAGTTCAGTGAGGGGATGTGAAGATGTTTGGGAGCTGAAGTACTTGCTCTGTGAGGACAGCCTGATGAAGTCTGGCAAAGAGATGGCTTTGATGGAAGCTAATAGCCTGCCAGCACCTACAAGAAGGTTACTGAGAAGATAGAACTAGACTTCTCACAATGGCACATGGTGGGAGGGCAGGAAACAATGAGCATCAATTGAAAAAGAGGGGTTCCAACTACATGTAAGAAGAACCTGTTTCCCCATGAAGACAGTCAGGCTTGCCCAGAGATGCCACACAGGCTCTGTCTGTCCTTGGAGGTTTCAGGACTCAGATGGATAAAACCCTGAACTACCTGGTCTAACCTCAAGTCAACCCTACTTTGAGCAGTAGGTTGGACTACAGAACTTCTGAGGCTGCTTCCAACATGATTAAACTCAGTTGCTGAAAATGCCAATTCTGTTCTTTAATCATAATGAATGAAATAAACATCTTGGGATTGTTTTGCCTTTACAATCAGATGAACATACCACAAACTTAAGACGTGATTTTTCCTCAGACTTATATATATATATATATATAAAAGTCCTTCTTTCAGAATACTTTTACCAGTAAATGTTAAATATTCATATATTGATAAATTTAACATGGATAAACAATCTAATAGAATAATTAAAAAGTAGACATTAAACATTTTTTTTTTCAGTCATGGTCTCTAATGGACTATTTAGGTTAAATCTTGCTTTAGTGATTTTAGGCATTGCTCTCCTAACTGACTACCCAATCACTTTCTGAGAGATTAGTATTTTTTGAAAAAGACTTAGAAGAAATAAATAAAAGTCACTGAAAAAATCTAGCTCCAATAACAAGTCAAACTTCTTAAGTCCCTAATAACCCGAGGTTTGACCAATGCTGTGGGATAGTGTCTTTGAGCAGGCAAACACTCTTTTCTATTGATTTTTTAGAACAGGACAGTCTTTGGCAGAGAGGTGAGACAGACTTCTGGGGAAAACACTTTAAACCGTTACAACAGGATTCAACAGACTACATCTGGTTGATCCAAGAAGAGTATCAACATAGAGAGAACAGTGTGTACACAACTGAGGCACTGTTTAAAACAGAAGGACAACCACGGTAGCCATGGTTATCACATTTAAAGACAAACCTTCAGTATGCCCAGGAATAGTCAAATAACACTTCACTAGCCATTAATTACAACATATCGCTAATAATAACATGTAGTGTGGGAAAGAAAAAATACCTAGTCTGACTTTTTTATACAGTCTAGTTAGCTAAGACATTCCTAGCCCAATCTCTGGCAACAGAATTCTAGTGATCCTTGTAAGTGTGGTCATTATATGGTGTCTGCTTTCACAGAATGCACATAACATCTTGTGATACGAACATATGTATATATGGAAACAATTTCAAATATACAGGACTTTGTCAAGACTTCTGTTCGCTATTTTGACATATTTGAAAGCCTGAACGTTTTAGATCAAGCTACTCATTAACAACAGGGTGAATTAAGGACAGGCTATAGTCTCAAAGTGCCCTTGCACCTGCTGATTGAAGTCTGACTCTTAATCGTAACCGATAATATTTTGATAGATTAAGAGCATATCTCTGAGTGTGTGTGCATGTGAGCATGTGTGATTCAGAACAAGTACACGTATCTTCCTGCATAGTTAAAAATGTCTTGTTCTAGTCCAAATCCTGCTAACGTTTTAAACTACATCTTAAGTTTCCAGTTATACCTAAATCCTTTACTTGTGCAAAACTATTTCAAATACTTTCAATGCTGTCCCATGTCTGTCCTTCACAACACACATCCAAAAAATGCCGTAGCAATGAGGTAACTTAAATGTTTAAAAAATAATTTTAAATACCAAAACATAAATTTTCAGAATTAGAGGGTATAACAGTGGAGGTATTTCAGTTTTGTATGCACTATCATTTATGTAACTAATATTATTACTCCTACACTTGAACAACTACCAAAAATAGGTAACAAATTATTCCCACTATAGAAAAGAACTTAATATAATTTTTAACTTTTCTCCATCAAATCATTGAAAAATTCCTTGCTCACAGAACTCTAAGGAGATTATCAGCAATTCTGTTATTTTCAGATGCCTTTTTATCATGAAGGAAAGTGTCATAAGATGATATATATTGATACTTACTAATGCCTTTGACTAAAAGCAGAGAATGTAGGAGTGCCCTGTGTTCCATGGCCTTCAAAATCTAGTATTAAAAGACTATTCTTGGGTCACCAAGTGCAGTATTTTGTTATCAAACGTTATATGACCTTTCATTTAAAGTGATCAGGCTCATCTTAACAGTAGTTAAGTAGTTAACCAAACATTAGTTGGTTTTTTTGCTTCCCCAGAAGACTGCCCCAGAGCATCATTTCTATCTTGGGAATTTTCAAATTCACAATCTAAACTCATTTATGACTAAGATTTACCTTGGGCCATCACCACCCTTTTTCCTTTCCCACCTACTGGTAATTAGTCCTTTGATATATTCATAAGAAACATTCCAGCCCCCCTTGTATCTTCTTTGGCTAGCCTACGTTCGATATGCTCTTGCAATTTTTCCTACAGTAGCTCTTCATGTCCTCACAGGTACGACTGTAGCATGAAGTTATTCCATGTTAGACACCGAGAGCAGCACAAAGGCTTTATAAATATTTCATTTGTGGCAAAAGAAATTTCAATCAGAGCTCACACTTCCTTGAAAAACAAAGTCAATCAATTGCAATCACATGAAAATAACCTGGCTTCTTGATTTCTGGTACCCATAAAAGTACTTTCCATGATGCAACTCAATTACTGCTTTTGATTGGGAAGAATCAGCATAAAGCAGAGGGCAGTGTTTGCACTAGGTTCCATACTCTTTAATATTCTTTAAAATATTCTATTGCAGGATGAAATTGACTTCTGAGGTTTATCAAACTTTTAACATTAATCTAGGCTATTAAAAAAAAAAAGTATGAACACATTTAAAAGCAAAAATATTGCTAATGTAAAGGACCGTTTTCTTTTAAAGGCATTGATGAAGAATACACAATCTCCTTTTCCAGTCAATTTTCCTAGAGTGGGACTCTTCTTGCCTCGTTCTGGCTGTATAAAGGTTACGGTTTTGGTGTAAGGTGGTTAGGTAACCAGACTGCTCCTACAGTCAGTGCAGAGATACACATCTTAACAGGGCAGTTCAGTAGGTGTATAAAGTATGTGCCCTAGGCTTTCCCTAGCCTTAATGCAAAAAAGACAGACACATTCAAAGCTGTACCACAGAGGAGATGAATTTCCTTCTCTTTCTTCCACCTCCTTCTACGGTGTATAGGAAACTGGACCGGATCATGATCTGAATAGCAGTGTACATTAACAGTTGTTCCAAAATAGTAACCAGAAAAGCACGAGTGTAACTCCAGCCCAATTCAGATCATCATTTGGCCCCCGGTGTTGAGTAACTCCCATACTTTCAAAATGAAACAGTTTGCAAACCACCGAAACTGCAAGCCAAAACTTGCTAGGTTGGCTTGTCATCAGAAGAGCTGTTGTGGGAAAGTGCTTAGGGAATATAAATCTGCCAATCTCTCCTTTTACTTGTAGTAAATCACATCTCTGTCGGTGGCCCTAATATTAATTTTGTTGCAGTAATGCAAATGAAAAGGATATTCTTGCATAAAGAACTGAATTCAACTAAAGAGCCTCATTTTTTCTCAGGCTATATATTGAAAGACGTCTGTTTCTATTACAAATATACAATTCTTGTAAAAGTAATCTTCTCCATTGAGAAATTATTTTATGGAAAAATATTAAATAGTGCAGAAATACTATACAGCATAGTTTGCATAATTAATTTATTATAATTGCACCAAGGGTTTTTGGACAATTCTTATATATCTTAGCAGTATACAGACTATGCTCTGTTGCTTTAACATTTGAGTTTTGCAACACTCCACATCTATTTGCTGTGTACCCTAGAGTCAGTTTAAAATGTGTGGAGCTTTCATCAAAGTAGGCTTCAATTTCTGTTTTAAGTTCTATTTTAGATAAAAGCTTTACTTCCTTTTTTAAAAAATTTATATATATATATATATATATATATTTGGGCCTTAGGGGATTTTTTTGTAAGCACTGATGCTAATGAATAACCTCTGTAATTAGAAAATATGTCTTCGTTTTTGGCAAATTACTAAATCCCCCAGTCCTCCTCCTCCATTAAAAGATGAACTGTTTAGAAATGAAACATTAGAGTATTTACCAACACAATTAAACTGTATATAGTGATCTCAATTAGTATACTTTACAAACAGAAAACAGCTTTGACTCTTTGTTGATTGGCCAACTAGGATTCATTAACATAACTGGCATCCACTAAAGGTAAAATTTAGAACACAGCAAGGATCTACCAAAATACTATCCCAAAAGAAATAAAAACAAATCTATTCCATTTATAAAATAAAGACATTCAAACCCACAATTCACTTAACAAAGTTCCCAGATTATTGACTATTTCCTTTCAGGTCACCTTGCAGGTCATCCCAATGCAATGTCTGAAGAAGTTTCTCTCCTTATAATTCATCAGATACAAAGTGGTAGCAGTATAATAAATCAAACTGTTTTAAACATGTAACAGACACACACAGTATAATAGAGATTTAAATGAGGAGGTAGTAACGTAAAACTACCTCTTTGAGAGATTCCTACAGACAACAATCAAGAAAGAATATGGTTTTCTGTTCTAAAATTCTCTTAAATTTTGTGGTGTCCAAGGACCTGACTTAATGGTGCAAGGACTTAATGAAACCAGGAGAGTCTTGATTCTGATTTGTGTTTTTAAAGATCAGTTGAGTGACTGAAAAAGGGACCAGAGAGGATAAATATTACATAAACACAATTTAAAAAAATATACTATAGAATTATATAAAATCAGATTATTTAGATTAAATGAAGAGTAAAGAAAAGAAGAGTAACTCATTTAAAATTGGAGTTGCCTAGACCTACAGAAAGAATAAGCTGTAGTTCCTCTTGATACTGACCCAAAAAGGTCCCTTTCCCATATTGTGCTTTAATACTGAGAAGAAAATATTAAAATGCAGATACTGAGAATAAAAGGAGATGATATAGACAGAAACTGATCACACCCAGTAGTTCGCTGAGAACCTGCTGAAGTGGAATGATTATTCAAGCATTAATACACAGAGCAGGATCTCTCTTTTACAGTAAAAAAAAAAAAAATCAACAAAATTCCCATCCTGAAAAATACCATGTGGAAAAGGAGGTGAAAGATGGAACAGTTCACAAGTCCTGTGAAACCAAAGTACAGTTCACAAGGTTCACACAAACCTCAAAACAACACAAGGTTTGCCCATCCCTTACTATTAGTCATCTACAAGAAATGTTCCTCCCTGACCTCTGATGAATCCTCTCCCTTGCATAGTTGCTACTTCTGCTTTTGGATCTGGTGCTCTCTGCTAGGGTGCTACACGCGCTGATTTTGAGGAGCCTTTGTTCTGAGAGTGAACCCACATGTGGCAAAAGAACAGGTGACTTCATTACTGAGGAAAGATGGAAAAGTTTACAATAGAGGGCACTGACGACCTTCTCTGTGTGTTACAGTGGAACACAAACAAATTCTGCAATAAACAAATTTCCAGCAGCCACCACTGAAACAAGGAACATGATTGGGTTTTGGTTTTTTTGGTTTACCATTGAATTTTGTTCTCCAAAAAGGTAAGAAATATATTTCAGTAGCAGGAAGCACACTGACAGCACCCCCAAGGAGACTGACAATTTACCTTCATTTTCATCCACCCCACTCTCCTTCTTGCCTGCTATTATAGGACTTCTAAAAATCTAGAAATGCTGGAATAGACATGGTCCAAGCAAACCAAATTTATATGGGCTCATGACCCAGTTTCATATGCAGTAGTTAACAGGGTTGGTTTTCCTTTTCACCCATAATTTTGAGGAGCTAACCCTTAGCTGCAGCTACTGTTCTACACTGAAGACAGTAGAGTTGCATCACCCTGCAGGGAGTACTGGCATAGAAGGAAAGAGATTGCTTCCTGGAGCTCTACATTTGCATTGGAGACATTGGGTGTGATTTGTGACACCTGTAGCGTGAAGCACTGTTTCTTTCCAGCATGAGCAACCATGTCTGGTAGCCTGTCCGTGGGGGAGATGAAGGTGAGCTTACACTTACTCTCTGCATATTCCTATGAAACAGTTTCAGGAGATCAAACTCACATTCTTAAACACAGCAGCTGCAATCCTGGACTTGCACTGGGTACAACACAGGCAGGTTGGAATGAGTGAATGGGAACAATTATTTAATTATTTACAATAGAGAATAGTATAAGAATTTTCTTTCAACATCATGTTTCCCTCTAAAAGAGAGATTTTGCAGTAATGATACAATATTTACCATTCTCCCCCCCCGCCAAGTGTTGCTCCTAAAAGTATTAGAAAGCAATTTGATACCAGGCTTCATTCCTGTTAACAAAGAAACTCTCTAAAGTGACCTTATATCCCTGCCTGGTAATAATAAGAAAGGGTGGAGTCACATACTATTTGAACAACAAAGCAAACTGTAAGCTATGATAAATAAATGCCTGAAAGAAAACACCCTGACCCCACCTTTGTCTGATTCAAATGAAAAAATACCAGTTTCACCCAAACCACAAACGCACACACACATACACACAAACATTGCAATTCCAAATTCCATGATTTGATGACCGAAGCATTTTGAACAGGTGAATTAGGGCATCAGGAATAACACTGCCCTTTTAATGAGGACTCACAATATTTATAAAATGCATTCCTTCAATGCTTTTATTTGCTAAAAATTTTAAAAGTTTAAAAAATAAGTTTGAGAAATTACCATCTCTATTTGTTCTTAAAATCTTATGTAAACATGTTGTATTGTTTTAACATATTGTTTGCTTACAGTGCTTACTGCTTCTCTTTCATGCCTTGCTTTATTAATAGATTATTTGTTCCTTTGCTCTTCCTCTATCAATGAAGAGCATCTACCCTAGCTCTTCACTTCACTACTCTGTTTTCACAGTTCTTCCTTTCATTTTTGCATGTGACCTCTATAAATCATTTATGTGACCTCTATAAATCAAAAGGCCAAATATTTTTCTTCACACTTGAACAAATTTATTGAAATTCTCCCCCTTCTTGACTGCACATAGCCAGAAAACTGAAAAGTATCTCCATACTAAACGACAAACTGCAAAGTCACAGACTAAATGCTGTCATCCCAGAGCCTTATAGAAATAAACCGTAAGAACAGCCACAGCAGGTAAAAACAAAGATCTCTTTAGTCTAGAATCCAGTTCCCAGCAGTGGCTATTAGCAGATGCCCTGGGGACAGATACAAACAGGGCAAACATAGAGTATATAACTTCTATACGTTCTTCCAGCCTCCAGCAATCTGTGACTCAGAGCGTTCCTGCATGATCATGTCTTGTATCTCCAAAGACGCCTTGGGAGATGAAGAATAAAATATGACTCAGAGAACACGTGAAGCACAGCTAACTTGAAAGGAGGAAAGAGAACATATCTAAAAATTGGTCAGAATATCAAAAGTAGCTCAAGAGAAATTTTCTTTAGGTACTGGATGGAGTCTAGCCACAGAGGACAGCACTCCAAACCTACTTTGTAATCTAGTTGTACAGAGCAACAGGCTCCCACTTCCAGATTTACACACATGAGAAGTCCCTAACCCATTTCAGTCAAAATAGGTAATTTGCCTTAATGGATTTAAATAGTAGGTCTTGCTAAGCCTTTTGTCTGAAATAGGTTAGGGGAGACTCGCAGACTTACAGGCTGCTGCATTCAGATTAGAGGCAGTAAGTTTTTCAACTGGCATAGGCAGACATGACAGGTGCTATCAACCCACAGCCGAATAAAGCCGGGAATGAGAGTGGATATACCCGGTGCCAGCCAAAGGCACGGTGATTCCCAGGTATCCATCATCACCCCACCACTGGAGACTACCACGTGCAGTTCTGCTGAATGGAGCGCTGCAGCAATGGACAGAATCAGTCTCCTGTTGGCAAAGTGACACCTCGTTTGCCTTACAAAATGCAGGTGTCACAAGCAGAACAGGATTTCCATGACAGCACTCCTTTACCAGTTCTTCTGCACTAAACTGGGAGAAGTGCTTCCTAGACTGCTTCAAGCCACATCAGCCAAACCCTTTCACATTGTTAAATAAGCTATTTGAAATAGCTGATTTTGTCAGAAGGAGCCTTCCAGCTGAAGTCTAGGATGAGACAAACTGTAACAGAAGGCAACAGTATGCACCTAGAAAGCACTAGTAGGGTATCTTCAGTTGCAATAGTTATTTGCAGAGGGTACGCCTACCTGCAACCAGGGTGTCATGTACAAACCAGGACGACTTGGAGATTGTTAATTAATGCATTGCCAATTAATACAACGTTTTGATCAGGTATTGAGAAAAAAAGACAGAAAAATTAAATAACACTTTGAGAAATATATTTTCCCCCACCCAAGCTCGTATTGAGGCAAACCTTTCTGCTTCCAGGCTGCTAGTCATAACTACCCCAATAGTAATTGTGGCTTACTACACACAGTCTGACCCAAGTCCCCCAGTGAGGTGGCAGGCAGTGCAGGAGATCAGGTTTGTATGTTCAGTGTCTCCTTCTACCATTTTCTGCTTACTGGTTTCCATCTGCACCGTAGAGCCCATAGGGCTCTGCACAATTATAACACCTGGGAGCCAAATGTTGCAGTATTGTTGGAATGTGCTGTTTGGACAGACTTCTTCCTACTAATTTGTGAACACCCTGAATAGGGTGTTTGAATTTTCTCTCACAGAAGAAGAGAACTAAAAGCTGTTCCACAGTGAAGGATGGGTTACAGTACCTTTCTGATTCCATAGAAAATCCCTCCGTGTTCCTTCAAATTCCTTCACATTTGATAATTTGTGAATTCAGAACAAATTCTTTGTGACACAATATGTATTTGAAGCCTTGAGACATTTCCCATGTGTGGCACCTTTTTAGCATGGCTGCTGACCAAGCATTTGTGAAGTAGCCACAATAAATAAAGGAGTGCAGCACCTAAATAATTGGTATGTACTTCTGAGCCCCAGAACTGCACAATACTCCCCATATCAGCAATGGGCCAAGTCACTGAAGTGAAGTTTCACAGAAAGAAGAGGCTCGATGAGGAACAGAAGATAGAGATATGGGTAGGAAAGAACTAAAGGAACAGTGGCTGCTCTCATGACTCAATAAAGGACTTCAACAAAGGATCAAAAGATGCATTTCTGAGATCATCTCCCAATTAGAGAAGCATGAGTGTCAGCACAAAAGTGAATGCAAAAATGTATGGCCAACAATGGAGGGCTGGACCACAGTAGCTTTGACTTAAATAATCTCTTGATGCCACTAAACAACACTCAAAAATGTGGCTCTACAGCAGCCTAAGTAAAGCTAATTGCTGCCTGCTGCAGTGCTGCCTTTACCTTGCTGTTCCTGATCAGCTTTGGTGCTTGACAGACAAGGTATGTGCAAGGTTTGCTAGACTAGTTCTATAATGACAGAAGGATAAATCAGCCACAGTTCTACTGGGCACCAACATCATTGAATGGTGTGGGTAGAAGTAGGCAGGAAGGGGAAAAGAGCATTTCTTTCCACAGTAGTGCTCAGTCAGTCCAGTCAGGCGTACTGAGACCCATTAGGAAAACAGGCATTCTTATAGGAAAACTGATGGTCCGTGATCAAGGAAAGACTCACAGTTCTAGCAGTAGCAGTGATGAGAGCAACTCCCAACTTTCCTGACTGCCTCAGCATCTATCTTCAAGAGCCTCCTCTCTTAATTTCCCAGAGCACAAGACCTTCAAAGCAAATCCACACATATCACAAGCCTAGACATCTTCAGGTGTACTTGAAGAGCTTAAGCCAGACACCACCCAGAAGTCTGTGCACTGCTGTCTTCACACCATGTCCATGCTATTTGCATGCATTCCCTAGTTCTTCAGCATCCGAAAAGCACAAAACACTCTTCATAATATAGTACCATTGGGTCAAGTCACACTTCCAGGAATCTGTAAGCAGGACTATTCTGGAAGGTTTTAATACACTATTTCTCTCTTGTCTTTCCCCTTTCATACAGAATTAAAATGAGTAAGATACCATTTTGCCAAAGCCAATGAATCTTACATGGCTGAAAACATTGGTGGAAGGCAATACTACCTTGCATACAAAATATTTTAGGAGAGCTTTTTCTGTTCTTGGCAATACAAGGAGGAAACTGTTCAACTGTTACACCCTCAGATATCTGCAGCGAGGTTAGAGAGGTACCCTATTTGCTGGTGCAGCTCTTCACCATTGGTATAAGAGCAGGCACACCAGGAACCATCGCAATATCAAAGGCAATTTAATATTTTTTTACATTTGCAATACAGAATCCTGAAGTAGTAGGTAGAGGCTGTAGTGGACCCTTGGTCCATCAGAATATAATACTCATCTTGTTAGGATATGAAGATGTACTGAAGTGGATTTTGAATACAAGACAATGTCATCTTTCTATATGAAGGAAGCAGTAAGCAATATTTTGTCTGTTTCTGCACACTATGTGGTAAGTTTACAGTGTATCAGACACTGCTTGTAAGATGAACCTTCTGTCTTCCTTCGTGAATTATGAAAACTGTTTTGCTCCTGGACTGGCTATGGCATTCATTGTTACAAACTCCATTATTATGACATTTAAAAGTTCGAAGTTAAGAACAGGCTGATTACACCGATTACACTAGTCTACGAGGAAAGCTATTCCATTCACTTCTAATGCATTCTATGATTCCTTATCACACTCTTAAAGCACACCATGCCAGTTTGTATGATGTTACGTAGCAGATCTCAATGTGTTATGACTTTCTGTTATCTGCAACGTGAAATCCTGAAATCAGAGCAGGCAATTAATTATATTTGTTCTTTATATAATCCTTTCACTGATTATTTCCCATCAAAGTGCAAAGTTCAGCAACATGGATAATTATGGACCTACAAAAAAAAAAAAAAAAAGCGAGCAATAGAGCAATACAGTAAATCTGAAGAATGAAATTAAAAATGAAACCATTTTTGTTATTCTTTTTTTTGTCATTGTTCTGTTACCTCTTTGTCCTAGGTGTAAAGAAGTGGAAAAAAGCCCTGTTTGCTCCAGCAAAATAAAGTATGTAATTGGAATCATAAAAAGTGATAGATCAGTAAGACCACAACAACAGAGAAGTGTCTACATTTGTCTTATTTACATCTCTCTTACAGCAATTGAAATTCTTTCGAATTCAGTGGAGAAAATTCAGGATATGATAAATTACAACTGGGCCTGAAATCCCTGAGAAGTATAGTGGGAACAAATGCAAAAGTGCCAAATAAAATTACAACAAATGGCAGCAGACATAACAGCTTCTCTTGTGAATTATGAGGTGGGTTAATCACTACACTTTGGTACCACTATATTTTGCCTCTTTTTACTTGCACAGAACTTAAAGAAACCATAACAAAATCATATTTCTATAATATATTACTTACTATTCTTATGGAAAATAAGTGATTATTTTTTAAGTGCTTAAAGTGATTAAGCATTGAGATCATTTTATCTTAATGATCTGAACTAAAAATTCAGATGAACAAGTAGCAGACACTTGTAGCATCAACAAGTATATCACCCACTTTTGTCCCAGGGTGGCAGTGACCTTCTCAGGGGCCAGGCACAGAACTGAAGAAATTAACTAACATTAGATTTTAATCTGGTGGCTCAGGTCTGTAGGTACTTTTTGCACACCTAAAAATGGACTTCAAGATTCATATCATGAATTTAAAACTTCATTCATCTTCTATGAAATGGTATGAAAAGCAATTGTATGGCAAGAAAAGCAATGACTCATTCTCTTCTTTTTAACTACAGGACAGATTAGAAATTATTAGAGTTTTGATTTAAACTACAGAGACACTACCTTCAGCCCATGTATTTCAAAATGTAGGAATTTATTATTTTCTCACATTTTTCTTTTTTTAAGTATTAGTAATATAGATTTACTCAATTTACCCACAGACAGATGGCAAAGAACAGTAATTAAATATGGAAGCAAGAAACGTAAAACAGAAGTTAAGAAAACGAGGCAATAGGAAATTAAAATTATAGGCAGAAAAATTCTGTGTTTGATAGTACTAAGGCCAACAAGCGGTTTTTAATAAAAATCAGGAGTAAAATAAATCCTAGTTGTTGTGAGTATTGCTACAAAGAGGTGGCAAGGATAATGACAACATCAGAAAAATCAGATGACAAAACTAATCATGCAGGAAAAGGCAGGCGTATTCAGCATGTTACTGTTCTGTATTTGGAACAAAGCTAAGTATGTCTTTATACTATAAAGTAATGGTGAAATATTTGCTTTTTCAAGATTAACTAAAGATGGTGCTAAAGAGAAGCAATTAGAAACAGACACTGCAAAATAAGAGGCCTGAGTAACTTTCTCCCAAGATTTATAGAATAATTAGGAGTCATCTGGACCCTTGAGAATATCAACATATTTTGAAGACTCAGAACTGACTTTTCAACTTGCCTTTTGGAATTTTCTTTGCCAATGATTCAAAGAGAGAAATGTTATGACCCAAGGAAAACTAATGGCACAGCTGCAAAAGGACCACCAATTAAAGGGGGAATTGTTAATGTGTATAATTTTATCCAATCAAATATAAATTCCATTTGTGTTTACATGGCCTACATTTATAATAGGGCAGTATACAGTTGTGCACATTCCTCTTGGTTGCCACTCTGGAAGCACAATTTGTACCTCATTGAAGTGTTATGGAAAGATGACTGCATTTATCTTGAACAATTTAATCAAAATTATGTACTTCACTGCTAGCTCACACAACTAAAGCAATACATTGGCAATTCTGGGTGAAGCAATAACAAAAGTGAATGACACAGAGGTTTCCCTTGTGAGGAGCTAATCCAAACTCCACAAGGTAACATAGGCTGCAGTTGTTACAGAAAGTGCTAGAGACATCCTCAGCCTCTGACCTTAGTTGGAAGAGTCAACACGTGCTTTCTCACATGTATTTTAAATACAGATCCTGAACTACTAAATATTATTAGGTTCAGTATCACAACCAAAATCTGCAGAAGCAGAATGTTAGCTGTTCCTGATATTTGGGGAAGCAGAGAGTGGTGCTTGTCATCAGCTTCCTTTTCAAGAAAGAAGCACTAGTTCTCATTCTCTAGCCTAAGCAGTGCTGGGTACACCTCTGCAGTCCAAGCCACTCAGTCTTTTACAGTTTCCAGCTCCATCAACCTAGCAATTACCTACAGCTTCTACTTCAGTAACAGCTAAAATTTTTCAGCAGCGTGTTTAACACTGCTACCAACTCCTTCAATACATTTTTTTCTGTAACACTGTCTTAAATGCAGATAACTTTGTTCCTTTTCACCTCACATGAAATATACATTTTTTATCCTAGTATAACAGTGTCCTTTTATACAATAAATACAGAAATGACCTCTGGACCAGGATTTAGAGTCCAGTATTCCTCCATCACACAAGATTACCCTAACCAGGAGGGACATATCCAGAATGCTTCAATTGTGACTTCACTTGGAAATTAAATTCTCAAGGCTCAAGAATTATTCATACTGCCTACCTTCCAGAATAACTTTAGTGATGAACATGCCTAAGATCAATAAAAGTTATCAGAAGACTCCATTTTGCTGTCCATGGTGTCTTGTGCTCAAAACTACACACTGCTTGTCCACATCCTTGAGTGTGGATACGCTCAGAGTACCATTAGCCTGGTAACTAGAAGATCTTCCTAGGAGGCTACGGCTGTGAATCCTCTTAATGCCAAGAGTCTAGAACATAGATCCACACTTTTGTAAAGCTCTAGCCACCGGAGTGTTTAAGTTCATTCAACACAGGATGACGTTTCATTCCCCGGCAGATGTTGCTGACCTCTGCCAAAGAGGTGCCTCTTCAGACATACCCTTCTCCATGATGAACGTCCACAGTGGTACTGAGAGTTGGTCAAAAGCGATTGCCAAAAAAACTTGAGTAATACACACTCTTCTTCTTCAAGGGTGGGCAGCCAGGATTAAAGTTGTACACCTCATACTTCGTATTTGGAAAGCAGAGCCTTCAGTCTGTGGCACGGCCATCTCTTTCTTGTCCCAGATTCATTGCTGCTAACAGATTGTAAAAAATTATATGGAAAGGTGAAAAAGACAGAATTAGTAACAATCACCAGCAGCAGTCTTTAGCAGGATATGATCACAGGTAGTTTCCAATACACAGCAGAAATGGAAGGGCTGAAGGATGGCATTTTCAGGCGAGTATCACTCCTGGAAGTCGAGCAGAGCTAAACAATATTAGGAGCTGAGGACTTATACTGTCTTACTGACACAAACAGACTTGAGAATGACCCCAGGATAAATCCTTAATTTCTGTGTAGACAAAAGCATGAGTTAGGTAGCTGTGACTGTCCCACAACAATCTGGTTAAGATTCTTATATGCATTCATGGATCACCTGAAAAAAAAAAACAAAACTGTGCATAAATACTAACTGAATCACCTCAAAATAAGACCCTTTGGAAGGTTTTCCATATATATTCAATGCCAGAAAGTCTCACATCTGGTCCCCTGGTTCATGGGAAGGAAACTGAAAATAACATGGGTAAACTATTCAAAATGGACCCATCGTCTTCATGTCCCAGCTTGTGCTGTCCAATTTTGTTATCTTTTCTTGGTTTTCTGTGGATGCATCTTTAGATGAGGCATAAGGAACTTACCAGCTCGTATTTCAATGAGTAAAATCATCCTTTCAGAAAGTTAAATTGTAGCATATTAGTTGTTAGATTTTAACATTTAGGGAGCAAGTAAAGAAAAATAAAACCTCAGTAATCTACTGATTAACATAACATAAACTATGATAATCTTTATGAAGTCCATTGAAACACAACAGAAAAGGAAAAATTATGATCATAAAGCTAGTATTCTACTACTGATAAGAAACACAGTAAAGTGTCCTTTGATCACAGAGTCATATGCAGTTTACGGTACATACCTTAGTTATCTATGAATAAAACATTGAGCAAGGACAGTCACTGTGTTGTTAATTATAGCATAAATGTTGGAATGCATTCAGCTGAGCCTTGATCAAAGATCATTTAATGATACTCATTTCCTCCCATCTTTTTTTTATTATTATTATTTTAATAGTACATTAACAAAGCAGGTACCAACTTTCTGTATACACTAAAGGGAATTGCTCTTCTCATAGACTTGATCTGACTTTGAAAAATCAAAAAGTGCAGCCTACGCTGACAAGACTAATTATACTTAAAGAAAAATGTACTCAATACCTAACCTCCTCCTCCATATGATCTTCTGTTGTCAATTACAGACATTAGCACAGTATTTGAGGATCCTTTGTACAAAGGCACACACCCCAATTCCCCTTGCTAACGATACTGTCTGCGGGCTGATTCTAAGGAAAGCAGCAGTGACAGTTCTGCAGACTACACGTGGGATGCACATGCAGGACTGGAGTTTTTGCTGGTTAATAATTACATTCTTTCAGCTGAGCAAAGAGCAGGAACACCAGCAGTTTGTCAGCCAGAGTGCTGGGGCTCGTCCAGCCAAAGTAAACTGGTGGTTCCCTCCTGTATGTGGTTTAAACTTTACCGTAGTTTTCTCATTACAGAGAGGTTGAAAAGCTGAAGTGAAAGTGGAGATGGAGGCATAGGAAGCGGCAGTAAGGTAGTAGGAAAGGTTTGAATGCTTTTACACCGTTCAGTTTGGGCTCATGAAGCCTTAACTAGGAGCTTACGTAGCCAAAAATACAAAAAAAGGCCCACATAAACTTATAGCATTTTGTTTCACAGTGTTGATATTATAAGTTTGCTTTTAAATTTAGTGTCAAGTTTCAAGACAGATCAAGCAAAGAGCTGACAGCTCTGCATATTAAGTCTCTTTGTGCAAGTCTTCCACTATTTTATTATTATCATTATGGATATGTTACAGTCTAGACAAGTTGTCTGTAGGGTGGGTGGGAACTGGCTGACAGGCCACACCCAGAAGGTGATGGTAAACAGCTCATTTTCAAACTGGCAATCGGGTCCACCAGAAATTGACATTGGGCCCAACACTGTTCAGTATCTCACTGGATGATGGGATCAAGTGTACCCTGATGAAGTTGGCTGAAGACTCCAAACTGACTGGACACTTTGGAAGGGAGAGCCACCCTGCAGGAAGTCCTGGATAGGCTGAAAGAGTGGTCTAACAAGAAACTTATGAAGTTCAACAAGGACAAGCCTTGCACCTGGGAAAACATAAGCCAGGAGTGCAGCACAGGCTGGAATCTACCCAGCTGGGGAGCAGCTTGGTGGAAAGGGATCTGAGAATCCTGGTGGACAAAAATCTCAACGAATGAATGTACTGCTACAACAAAGCAAGCCAACAGGATGCTGGGCTGCACCAACAAGGGCATTATCATCATCAGAGATAAACAAGTCAGTTATCCCACTCTTCTCTGAGTTTGTCAGGCCGCACGTGGAATATTGTGTTCAGTTTTGGTCCTAATATACAAAAAGATGTGGACAGGCTGGAGGGGCTCCAGAGAAGCGCCACAAAGATGATCAAGGGACTGGGAAACCTGCCATATGAGGAAAGGCTGAGAGAATTGGGTTTGTTCAGCCTTAAAAAAGAAGGCCTAGGGGAGGCCTACTTATCACCATGTTCCAGTATTTAAAGGGTGGCTACAAAGAAGAAGGAAACTGGTTTTAGAAGTCACATGTAAAAGATGAGGGCTATTAGGTACAAGTTACTCCTGGAGAGATTCCAATTGGACACACGAGGAAAATTTTTCACAATGAGAACCATCAGCCATTGGAATAATCTCCCCGGGGAAGTGGAGGATTGCCCATCATTGGACACTTTTATGATTCAGCTGGAAGGGTGCTGGGCCTTCTTGTCTGGACTGTGCTTTTGCCAAGGAAGGTTGGACCAGATGATCCCTGAGGTCCCTTCCATCCTGGTATTTTATGATTCTATGATAATCATCAAATACTTGAAAACTCATTAAACTTTTCTATCTGTGCCCAAATATAGAGAGACACATTAGTACTACCACTGACTTTGGAATGAATTTATGATTAACAAATTACTGGAAGCACAGCAACATGCCTTTTGGATCAGGTCACAGATACAAGGCATTGGTTTAAATCTTATAGCTATGATGGTTTCCACTCAGACAAGGCTTTCATATATTTATCCTTCACATTTCAAAATTTTTATACAAGAATTTTGAAAGGGGAAGGTAGAACAGAATCAAGTTCAATCTGTAGTCTAACATTTCTTTAAAGTTCAAGTGCAGACACAAAACAATGCTTTTTTGCTTCATTCCATGTAGCAAATGCCCCCCTAAATTCATGATTTCTGCACAGAATTTTAAGATATCATCTGTTTCACTGTTTCTCTAATTTTAACTCGAGGATTCTAATTTTAACTGGAGGATTATGTATTGATCTACTTACGCAACTTGCTACTTTTACCAAGTAAATGGAACAAAGTTAACCTTGACTTTTTCTTATTACTTCTGTTTTTTCACCCTCAATTTTGTTTGGTTGCATGTGGGCATGTAGAACACTTTGTGATGTCTTACTATTTCCGCTGGTACATAGATTATAGGGTGAAAAATACTCATCCAATCTATACCACTGATCAATTTTTCACATCGTTACAGTGGTTTAAGTATAACACTACTTAAAACAACAAAACCCACCAAAACAAAACAGGACTAAACCAACCAAATAAAGGACTTTATTAAGAACTGTCTCATTATACAAACTACTCCAGCACTTTGGCAGAGGGGGACCAGCTCCTCCTTATTCACAGTCCTTATTCATTGACTTGACAAAGCCAGTATCAACTTATTCTACAAGACAGAAAGTTTGTTTCCACCTTGAAACTTGAGACTTCATAGCCCTTCTATTATTTTTATCTTCCAATTATAATTCAGAATATTCTTGTTATCCCTAAAAATACAATACTCTTTTTAATCTTGTTACATTCTTGGCCTTTGTGACTTGGCAGTGAGTTCCACGGTCTAATTACAAGTTTTATAAGTAGAGGTAATTACAGGTTGGGGTTTTTTTTTTATCAGTTTTGAATGTTACCTTTTAATTTTCCCTGATGCTCCTGTGGTCATGTTAGATGACAGAGAACATGGTCATCTAATCTACTGTACCTAGACTATTATTTTACTGCATCCCTTTTCTTAATCTTCTCTCTAAAGTAAAAAAAGGCCTAATCTTTCAAAAGAGGGCTATCCTCAATTATTCTCATTACCCTTCCTTGATCTCACTTTAGTTGTCCAATACATTTTTTAAATGGGGAAAACAGCTGTTGAAATTGTGCAATCTCTCTACTGAACACAATGTGTCACCTGTAGAACAGTGGAAAATGAGGTCCTGAGAACTCAGCTCTGTGAAGAGCCGTGCTCTTTGAGTTATTAATGCTGCAGAGCGCTTCCAGTCTGACGTCCCTTGACACAATGTCATGATACCTAATGCAAAGTCTTTATCAAATCTGTAAGTTCTTTTTACACAAAAGTGTATTGCCTTGCCTTATTTTCAAGACAGTTGCAATATGAGGTCTTAAATTAACCTAGGACTACATCTACAGTTATCCTCCACTACCCACCTATAGTTTGCTGTTTTCTTCGAGTTCCCAGGCTGGGAAACTCTTCCTGTGAGAGACTGAAAGAGCTATCAAATACTAGCTGGGGAAAAAAAAAAAAATGTAGATACTTCTAGACTGTGATGGTAAGAGCTTACCTCCTAACCTTCTTCCAAATAAACAACATAGATTGAGGTATTAAAGCTTCATGGTTTATGACAATGGTCCTAGATCATGTATTCTCCTTCAAAGCCTTTCCTGATTTTCAACCTTCTATTAGTCTGAACCTCTGTGTTGGTCTCACTGTATCAAAGGGGTTAATTCTTTGTCTACTCTTAAATTAATATTCTCCTGACAAAAGGTCAGCATTCACCCCTTTAGTTTACAAGTGTCTTTACCAGACAGGTTGTGTTTTCTACAAGTGTTCCATAGCCCCATCCATTGTTACCACATTCCTCCATAATCTTTTATATGCAAATATTTTTTTTATATATATATATATATATATATTCTATTAGTTATGTTACTTTTTACCATGAAAGAGCTTCCACCACAGATCAGATATTTCTATTCTTCTACATACCAAATAAAAAGATGGTCTTTAACTCAGAGGCATCTTTGTATTGCTCCTTTCTTCTTCCACCCCTCCAGCTTGAGCTGAACACATTTCACCAAGAACAAAGAATATGGATGGGAAGATTAATCTTGACATTAAATACAACCTATTAACTATATGTTTGTGATTTCATCTGCCATACTCTATGAATGCTGAAATACATCTGATCAGCTCACTAGTAACAGAATTTTAAGACATTTCTCAAGGATCTGGAATGTACTAAAGCATACATCATCTTTTAATGTCTGGTCATATCTTGTTCACTAATTTATTCATCACTTATTACTACCAATAGTAGTCCCAATCTACCAATCAGTCCCAAATACTGATTGTCTCAAAGGAGCATTGCTCCTGTAACAATCTCATAATGCTTATTTTCATAAAGTCTTTGTTCCAAACAGCTAATCAGACCACTGACAACATCTATCTGTATAGACTGTATATAGCCTGATCCGAAAAACAGTAATTGTAGCTATATTAGACAGATTAAACTTCTAGCAACGTTCCCAATGGCAGATGGTAAATAGATAATCTCTGCTGATGCATATGTATCATCAATGATAACATGCAAGTACAACCAAAACCATGTATCTGTGTGTCTAGGAGGGGAAGCAGGAGATTAAACAATAGGTATATACTACCTAGACAGGACACAAGAAAAATCCTGTTTATTAATGTAAAAACAGGAACTAAACCAGAAGTTTAATCTCTTAGTGGTAGGTGTCATCTGTGACTGAATTCACTCAGTAGTTTGAGTGATAAAAAAGAAAGAATGTACCATATCTAGAAATGTAAGGTCTATTGCTGATGGAGTTGTCAACATCTTTCACTAATCACTCATAATTCTAATGACGTGTTCTTTAAATTCAAAGAAATAAAGAGAGGTTGTGGCTTTTTAAGACACGCTGGTCAAAAGGAAAGCAGTGAAGTTGCTGAAAAAGTGCCCAAACAACCTGTGTGCAAGACCTGGCAGAGTCAGACGTATCTGTTATCCATCCTGATTTGCAAGTAAGCAGGCAGGTGTAGCAAGGGCCTGCCTCAGCAGCACAGCAAATACATGGCTGAGCTCAATAACAAAAAGGAATCATACGGGAGGTGGAACTGGGGACACGGCGAGAAGGAATACAGCAGCATTGCCCAGACACGCAGGGATGGAACTAGAGGCCAATACTTGCATGCAATTAAAACTGATGAAGGATGACCGAGTAAAATCTAGGGCTGCTGTGAATACAGCAGGTGACTTTGTGACAGAGCACACAGGTACTCAATGTTACTTGTGCCTTAGTTTCTACGGGCAAGGTCTACTCTCAGCATCCCAGAGCCCCACGTCATGCTGGAAATGTAATACAAGTCCATGGTATTGGACAGGATATGTCTGAGATTACCAAGACTACCGGCAAATGGCATTGGAAGGGCAGTCTCTGTCCCCTGTACAAGATCACAGTACTTATGGAAACCACTTCCATTCACACAATGACAAGAATGTTCCTGAGAACAGCTAAATTTCCAAAGGGTAAACTGTGTTTTGTCTTCTACATTGCCTTCTACAACTACGTTACAGGCTCTCTGGGTGAGGGTAGAGTAGTAGATGTTCATGTCCTTGCCTTTAGCAAGGCCTTTGATACAGTTTCCTAGTGTCCTTGCAGCCAAACTGGGGGTACTAAAAGATGGGTTAGTCTCAAAGTTTTGCCGACAACTGTTTGAAGTCCCATTAGCAGGTGATTCCTAGTGGTATTCACTGGGAGCCATACAAGGACTGATACTTAACCTTTTCATCCATGACCTGCGTGATGAGACCCTTAGGTGATATGAAACCAAAGGAGGCTGTTGGTACACTGGAGGGTATAGCTGCCATTCAGGGAGACCTCAACAAACTGAATGAGTGTGTAACGGATACCTCTGTTTTGAAGTTCCAAAAAAGTAACTACAAGGTCATCCATCTGGGACAGGATATACTTACAAAGGCATGCAGGCTGGGACTAACAGTTCTACAGGAGAGGATCCAGTGGACCACAAACTGAGCAAAGTCATCATTGTGTCCTTGTGGTACTGAAGACGGACCACATCTTGGACTGCATTAGCAAGACCATAGCCAGCAGGTCAAGGGACATGATTATTGCCCTCTATTCAGCATATGTGAAGCCTTATCTGGAGCACTCTGTTCAGTTTGCCCTCTCACCAAAGGAAAGAGATACTGAAGAGAATTGAGTGGAAGGTCATTAGGATGGCTTTGACATACAAGAAGGCTGAGGGACCTGAGAATATCCATATTCTTATTAACTCTACGGGACTTTTAAGGCTAGAATATTCTTAGCAGCATTCCTTATGGTCACATTAGACAGAGACATTTTGGTAGTCCCATCCAGAAGACCTACATTGGCTACAGGCATACAATAGAGCACATCAATGCCACCAGTGCAGTACCTGGTGATGTGCCACAGCCAACTTTGAACTGGGCTCCATACAGACATGAAGGGGTAGCCTGAAGGTGGTACTGTCTCTGTGTTGCTAACAGAAACTCCCAAGGATCTTCCATATTTCTGTGCCTGACACACTCACGCCTGCTCGGGTACTGCTGCACAGAAAAATGATTTGTACATCAAAGAACAAACTGGCATCCTACCCACGAATGATTTACCATTTATAGTTGCAAAGCCACTGCTAAAGAAGCCAAAACTAGTTTATACAGTATTTCTGCAGCTATAATTGTTTAGGACCACTGAACTGCATGTTCCAAGCCAGATCAAAAAGAGCACCACAAACCCATGAAAGGCTTATGTATAAATTCCATGTCTGGGATCCATCTGTAATTCAGTCAAACCAAGAGTTCTTGTAGCTGTATACAAATTAAATGTCTGTCTGCCAAAATTAAGTGGAAGAAGAACAAATACCCCCTTATCACGTTTTTTACAGTAACTACCTTGTTTTCTTTAATGTTAAATATAAAACACCCTTCCTTTTACACTGTTGTGAAAATACAAATCAGCTGATACAGGGGAAGAAGGTGTAGCTTAAACTCAACAGGATTTTGAGGAAACTCGGTATTATTTACTTGAACAGGTTCAAGGCAAGTATATCACTGAGTTACCATAGATTGACAACAGAAAGATGGATCTAAGAAATTGCAAACGCAGTTGGAATGAAAAGGCCTGATGTTTTTACATTTGCAGACTAGTGACACATGCATGATTTTTCATGCTTAACCATGTAAAAAAACAGGAATTAATAATGACTTGCAGTGTTAATTCCCTAAATAATTAACACTTATGCATATTTAATGCCAGTTTTCTCTCTTTAAAAATATTTGCTATTACAATAACCAGAGATCTCATTTTAGAAGTAAGAAACACTTCCTCTCCGTTTAAAACAATACTTATAAAAGCCACTGACAAGTATTATAGCAAAAAGTGAATACAGCTAAGTCCTTTAAAATAAACCTGGAACATGTATTGCGAGATCATGAAATCTCCCTACCATTTGTACCTGTTTACATTTCAGCAGCAATAAACATAAGTATAGTATACATATGCTATTGTCTGTAAAAACTTGCTAAAAACTTATTTAACATGATTAGAGATTATTATTATTTAGTGGTTAGAGATAGCCAAAAGGCAGCATATCTAACAATCAGAAAAAAAATAGCTTTCTTATTGCTTTATCTGATATATCCAAATCATTACCTTTAAGAAAAAGAAATAAATCCATAAACATGGAACCTCCTGAATTCTTCATCTGCTCAATAAACAGAACGGTTTAGTTTGGTTCTTCTGCAAATACCATGGTGCATATGAGAGGTAGTAACTTTTATAGCCCAACTGATCTAGCTTCAAAAACTACATTCTGGGCCATGAAGGGTTGAAACTGCGCCTGAAAACTTGACCTTTACATCAGCTGGTCTAATCTAATAAAAGATATTACCTCTCCCTAGAAGCCCTCGCTTTGTTTATGGGCATGACTGCCTGAGATTACAGTACTACTATTATCAGACAATGCCAACTGCCAGGCTCTCCCAGTGCCCGGGTTGGGAAGGACTGCCAGCTCTTCAAGCGAGTGCCCAAAAATACCCTCACGCTTGGGATCCCCATGCACTACCAGAATCTCCAACTTCACAATTTTTCGAGAGACTGGGTGTGAGATGCTCCCATATATGCACCTGGGCGTGCAGTGGGGTGAAGGGGGTGGCAGTGCCAGGAATGCGATACAGGGGTGGCAGTGCCAGGGATGCAGTAACAGGGTGGCTGTGCCAGGGACGCAGAGGTAAGGACCGCTTCACCTGCCCCACAAGCATCCTGGTATTGCCTGGTTGAGCTTCAGGCTCGCACATCTGGGTGCCATTTCCCCACTCACACACATCTGGTCAGTAGTCGAAGTAGCTGCTGGAGCAGTCATTAAGACATTGTTACCCACCCAGCACAGCACTAATTAAT
The DNA here is from genome assembly GCA_004320125.1 of Scolopax mira. Taxonomy (NCBI): domain Eukaryota; kingdom Metazoa; phylum Chordata; class Aves; order Charadriiformes; family Scolopacidae; genus Scolopax; species Scolopax mira. The sequence continues at coordinate 65,982 of BJBW01008335.1, forward strand.
TTCTGAACCAGTGGCCCACAGCCTTCGCCGGGCAGACACTCGGCTGGATCCCCCACACGGCCCCGGCCTCTCCCAGCTGCCTCGGCCTTCCCTCAGGCGAGACCGGGGCCGGGGCCTCACGGCGGCGGCGCCCCAAGAGCCGTTAACGGCCGCCAGGGGACCGCTCCGGGGGGAAGCCTGAGGGACAAGGGCTCCTCACAGATTGCTGCTGTAAAAGCCCCGTCGGAAGAGGACACTTAAAAGCCGTCTTGAAGCCGCCCGGAGAGGGGGAGACCGGCGGCCCGCGGCCCGCGCCCCGCCGCCGCCACAGCCGCCGCCGCCATTCCCGTTGATGCAGCGCCCCCTGCGGGCCGGGGCGGGCAGCTGAAGCGCGGCGACCCCGAGGCGCCACAGCGGGACAGCTCCGTGCCCTGCCCCGGCGTGGCGCCGGGAAGGAAGCTCTCTGCTCCTCCAAGCCGCACGGCCGGAACACCGGGCGCCCGCCGTCGCGCCGCGGCAGGGAGCTAGCTGACAGAAGCAGGCGCGGAGGGCGGTGGCCCAACGTCCCCCCCAGGGGCAGCAGCGGGGGGGAAGGAGAAACTGAGGCGGGGGGGGGGGAAGCGCGCTACACGTTGCTACTTCGGCGAGCTTTCTGAATAACCAGGCTCCGACAGGGCGCGCCTACGGCTGCCGATACCGCAGAGCCGTGCCCGCCGAAGCCGCGTCCCGGCGTGCCCCGGCGATGGTAGCACGGCCCGACCCGGCCCCAGCGCGACGCGGAGCGGCGCGACCTTCCCGCAGCCGCGGGGCGGGGCTGGGCGCGGGGCGCCGCGGCATTCCCGCCCTGGTACATGCAAATGAGGCCCCTCCTCATTGGCCGCGTCAAGAAGCCCTTTGAAAAGACGCCCCTCGATTGGCCGGGCGGAAATGTTAACGCAAAGTGGAGAATCTCCCCCCCCCGCCCTTTTTTTTTTTTTTCCGCCGCTAATGTGTGATGCGTTCCTCAGACAGTTTGTAACTCTGCGCGCCGGTTACTACAAATAAGTAGTTCCCAGCCCCCCCCCGCCCTCTCCCCCGCCCGCATGATGGGGGCGGGACGGCAGGCTGCAGTCCCGGCCTCCGCATCGCGGGCGCCCCGGCGCGGAAGGGAGTCGGGAGGGGCGGGGGGCCGCTGGGGCGGCGAGAAGAGGTGTTTCCCCCCCACCCTCCCCTCCCGCCTCCCCCGCGGAGGGATATCCTCGGAGCGCTCGGTCCGCACCAAAATATTGGGAGTTAAGAGGCGGCGCGGCGGCGCCGGCGGCTCAGAAGCGCGCGGGCAGGCACGGCGGCGGATCCTGCGCCCGCCACGGCTCCACTGCGGCGCCCAGCCCGGTTCCCGGCGCGGCGGCGGCCCCCGCAGGGGCGGGATCCAGACGCGGCTCCGCAGCCCCACGACCCGCCTGCCTCCGCGAACGGCTCCGGTTCTGCCGGCGCGTCCCGGCGCCGCGAAGGGCTCTCGCCAGCGCGAGGAAGGAGAGCGGGAGCGGCGCCGGCTGCTTTTTGCCTGAGGACTTGGTGCCGCCGCTGCGAGGATCCGTGCCCGTGGGCACCCCTGAGGACTCCGTCGGTGCCCGCTGCCGGGCGAGGAAGGAGCCGCGGGAGAAGGACTTGGCGCCCCGCCGCCCTCAGCCGGCGCCGGAGAGAGGAGCGGAGAGGAGAACCGCGCCGCCGAGCGCTCGGCCGGGAGGACGCCGGCGGTACCACCGCGGGGGACTCGCCGCCCTCCCACCCCCCACTCGGAAGATGTTGCTCTCCAAGTTCGGCTCGCTGGCTCACATCTGCAGCCCCACCAGCATGGACCACTTGCCGGTGAAGATCCTCCAGCCAGGTACGGCGGGGACGGCGCCGGGGTGGCCCCCGTCAGCGCCGGGTGGGGTGCGGACCGGCCCCGAGCGACCCCCGGGGACGCGGGGACGGCGCCTCGCACCCCCCCAGCTACGGGGTGCGTTTTTTCTTCATTTCATTTTTTTTTATATTAAAGAAGACAATTTATTTAAAAAAAAAGCCTTGGGCATAATTAGGGCAGCGCACACAATACTGGCAGAGCGTTTTGGGGCTTTTATTTATTTTTTAGATTATTTTTTTTAAATTTTCGGCGAAACGCAGCGCGGCTGCGGACACTAACGCGGTGTTTGTGTGGTTCCCCCCCCCCTTCCCCCCGCAGTGAAAGTGGAGAAGGAGCCGTTCGATAAAGTCTACCAGGTGGGCTCCGTGCTGGGCAGCGGGGGCTTCGGCACCGTCTACGCGGGAAGCAGGATCGCCGACGGCTTGCCGGTGAGGCGCGGGATGGCGGCACAGCGCTTACCGGGGCGGGAGGCTGCGGGCGCGGCCCGGCGGCGGGGCGCTGGCTGTGCCCGCCCCGCCGCTCACGGCGCCTCTTTTCCTCCCCCGCTCCGCAGGTCGCCGTGAAGCATGTGGTGAAGGAGAGGGTGACCGAGTGGGGCACGATTGTAAGTACCGGGGAGCGCGGGAGACACGGCGGGGAAGGGGAGGTGGGGGGGGGTGGACGGGACTGGGTGGCCGCGGGGCTCCGCCGCGGCGGGGCTATTGTGTGGGCGGTGGGGCCCGCCCCGCTGGCGCGGCCTCTGCGTCGGGTATGTGTCGGGGAAGGGGGGGAGAGAGGGGGGGAATTTGGCGGGGGGTTCGCCGCCGCAGCGCCGCGCCCGCCCCTCGGACTGCGGCAGCGGCGGAGGGGGCCCGGCGGCCGCGCCCCCCCCCCCGCCCCCCCCTCCTCCCCGCCGG
>BJBW01008335.1:68769-135131 GCA_004320125.1 Scolopax mira
CGCTGACCCGCTTCCCCCCCCCCTCTTTTCTTCGCTCAGAGCGGTGTCATGGTGCCCCTGGAGATCGTCCTCCTGAAGAAGGTGGGCTCCGGCTTCAGAGGGGTCATCAAGCTGCTGGACTGGTACGAGCGGCCCGACGGCTACCTGATCATCATGGAGCGGCCCGAGCTAGTGAAGGACCTCTTCGACTTCATCACGGAGAAGGGGGCCCTAGACGAGGAGACGGCCCGCGGGTTCTTCCGGCAGGTGCTGGAGGCGGTGCGCCACTGCTACGGCTGCGGCGTGGTGCACCGGGACATCAAGGACGAGAACCTGCTGGTGGATCTCCGGACGGGCGAGCTGAAGCTGATCGACTTCGGCTCGGGGGCCCTCCTCAAGGACACGGTCTATACCGATTTTGACGGTACGTGCCGTCCCCGCGCTGGGGGTAGCCTGGTGGCGCCCGGGTTTGGCCAGAGCGTGCGTGTCCCCCCCCCGTCCCCTACAGCCTTGTCGGGGTGATGCCCTCCCCATAGCTACCACCGATCCCCTTCTCCCGGGGGGTAGCGAGCGGTGCTGGTGACGCAGGGGGTTCAGATCAGGTCTGTGGGTAATGGAAACCTGTGGACCCGAAGCAGCTTTGGGGTGTCCAGCTGCGTAGGAAAGAAGCGATTCCAGGCAGTGACGCAGCAGTTTATATTTCCCTGCCTTGGAAAAAGCGGGTTTGGGTTGGTTTTTTTTTTTTTTTTTTTCCTAGAGGGCGATCTGTTTACATGGAGGCTTTGCCAGTGTCGGGTGTTTCCATGTGTGGAGATGCAGTTTTTATATGCGGTGCTTTTTTTAACTCGGAGCGGTAGCTCCCTCCCCCATGCCCCCCCCCCCTTCCTTTTCCGCCGGTGTCCTGGAAATCCCGCATTGCAGATTTTTACAGCGATGGGGGATAAATAGGCTCCCTCCAAACCACTTTGACGCTTTAGCCACAGGAAAGGTGGAAATAATCCTGCGTGTGACAGGGGGGAGGCTTTCCCCTTTCCTTTTGAGCGTGACTGATGTAACAGGGGGGACGGACTCTTCTCCTGCCTTCCCCTCCTTTCCCCCCCCCCCCCCCCCCCCCCCCCCAGCTGCCGCACTCGCATCTGTTTGTTGTGAAACCCGAATCCCCGCTGCACGTGACCCTCGGCATCCCGAATTCCCGGTTTTGTTTGGTATCCAAGGAGCCCGCAGGCACCCGGAGGGGTGGGGGGGGGACGGTGCGGGGGAGAAAGCTGCCGCAGAGAAGGGAGGGGGGGGGCGACACGGGGACGGGCTTTAAAAAAAAAAAAAGTAGAAATCGTAAGCGTCCCTATTTTGTTTACCGCCGTGGGGAATTGGATAAAGCAGATTATCCCCGTGTAAGACGGGCAGACCTGAGCTTCGCCTTCTTGCCTCCCTCCCGCCTCCTCCCCGCCACGGCCCCCTTTGTCCTTTTGTGTCTATTTTTGGTGTGATGCTGCAGACGCCACGTGGTCAGTGAAAGGGAGCTGGCCTGGGTAAACAGTCAGCTGATGGGGATGGGTTATTCCCTGCAACAAAACAGCACCGCGGGATGGGCCAGCCCTCCCCAATGGTGCAACCACGCAGATGACCTCAAATTACACCAACCGTGCCTTTGGCCCATAAGAAATTTAAAGCTGCTTTTTTTTTTTTTATTCCAAGTTATATTGAACAATGGGAAAAAGCACTCTAAACCTGTACTTAATTTATTTTTTTTTCCTCCTCTGCTTTTAGGAACGAGAGTATACAGCCCTCCAGAGTGGATCAGGTACCACAGATACCATGGGAGGTCAGCAACAGTCTGGTCTCTGGGAGTTCTGCTGTACGATATGGTTTGCGGAGACATCCCTTTTGAGCAAGATGAAGAAATTTTGAGGGGACGATTATACTTCAGGAGACGAATTTCACCTGGTGAGTTGCATAGGAAGGGGTGAAGTGGGCGCTTTTTTTTTTTTGTAACTAGTCCTCTGTACCTGAGTTTGTACAGGTAGGGTTTTTCTTATTCAAGGTTGTACTTTCCTAGTCTAAAACTGCTTTTTTGTTTGTTACAGAATGTCAACAGCTGATCAAATGGTGCCTTTCACTGAGGCCTTCAGACAGACCAACACTTGAGCAAATATTTGACCACCAATGGATGCACAAATCTGAAGTAGTAAAGTCTGAGGACTGTGACATAAGGCTACGGACCCTTGATACTGATGTATCTAGCACAAGTTCAAGTAATGAGAGTCTGTGAATTACTAAGGACCTCGCACTGGGAGGGGAGCTACAAGCAGAAAGACCACAGTGCTGCTGCCAATACGTAGGAGGGGCTAGAAAAAATGCATTCATTATTCTGTAGTTGAATCTTTGTCTGAGGGACTTGATTTTGTTTTCCCCCTTTGCTGGTTTCTGCTTTGGAATGAGAGATTTCCTTTGGAAACGCTGATGTTTGGGAGTTGCAGGCCAGTACTTAGTCAAAGACTGACCTTATTAAGAAAGCAGTGACCTCTTGAGTACATGGTAAACTTTTTTGCTCTCATAGAGCCTGGACTAGATTTTATTTGCTTTTGAGTGCCTTTTTGAAAGCTGCTTCAGTGGGACTTTCTTTTTTGAGCTGTGTATGTCCAAAGAAGATCCAGTTCATTATAGGAATTTGCTCCCTTTAGACTCAGTGCTGGAGGAAGCAGCTCCTATGATGCATTGGAGAACATGTTCGGTGATTGAATGAAGTAGTCCCATCCACTGGTGATGGAATACTTGAACACAGACATTTCACTCCTGCCGCCCCGGCCCTTTCCAAATCCAACCCACCTCTGCTGCTCAAAATATTTCCTATAGCCTGCACAGAAATATGAACAGGTATATCAGCTTTTCTATCAGAAAGTTTATTCATGTTTCCTTTTATCATCTCTACCACTGGGCATGAGAAGCCCCTTTCTCAACTCCCCCAGGCCTTTTGTCACCCTGCGAGTCTTAAAGTATGTATGGGCATGTTGAATGCACAATCAATGCAATATTCAAGGACTTTACTTTTTTTTTCCATACCTGTATAATGTGTTTATGTAAACTTGGTTTTTCCCGTGTACTATACAGTTATTTATTGTTTGGAGTTTAGAAGACCTCCCACAGGTTTCAGCTGTGGCTATTTATTTGGTTAATTTATTTGGTTATAGTTATTCAACACTGTGCTTTTTCCCTCCTTCTCCCCATGGGAATTCTAGTGGTTTGCCCATGGCACTTTTTTTCTGCATTCCTGTCAACTTTTGTTTAAAAAAAAAAAAGACAAAAAAAATTTCTGACCTTACGAATTTTTGTTGGAAGATGGAAAATTGTTGTACAAAGTCTAATTTAAGGGAAATAGAATGACTTTTTAAAGTTAGTCAGTATGCCTTTTGTCTGGTATTATTGTACCAGAAATGTAAAGTAATGCTGTTTGGAAGGGTTTTAAATTATTGACATTGTACAGTCTCCGTGCATTGGCTCTGGAAGGTAGAGTGGCAGAGTCATAAACCTTAATTTATTTTAATAGCTGTGTTTCTGTGATCTGGTTGCATTTATGCAGCTTGGATTTGGATTTTTTCTTCTGTTTAACAGTGTGAAATGTATGGAGATCATATTTTTTATACAGGTATTTCAATTAAACTTTTTTTGTATATAACATCTCTGTCTGTGTGTTCGCTTTTATCTTCATTGTTGCTCTTGTTGCCAGCTGGGGAAACACATATTCTGTTGCCTTCATGAGCTTGTAAAGGTCTGCAGCAACTCACCTGGAGGTAATAGGTCTATGCCATTAAGCAGTGACCATTTTGGAAGAATTAAACAATCCCTCACTTTGACTGTATCAACTTCTTGATCGCTGCATTTGAAGTTTGAACTGGAGAAGGTGTACAATACAGCAGTGCCAATGGCCCACACTCCGGGGAGTGGGCCAGTAATTGTGGGGGTTTTAACTTTAACTCAAACACTGAGTAACTGAAATACCCATGTACTCATTGTCCTTAAGCATAACAAAGAAGGATTTTTGTAGTCACTGGTGGTTACTGTTTTTGAAGTTGACATGTTTATTTTCCATTACATTCAGTTTCCTTCCTCCCGCTTACCCCTTCCTTCTGGCGGTGGAAGGGGATTTCCTGTGCCCTTGCAGGAAAGGGAGGGCATTCTTGGAGAACCGGGGGTCTGCTTTCCTTCAGCTCCCTTAGGTTATCAAAAAAGACTGATGTGTCACTTCATGAAGGGCTGCAGAGCATGTCCTGTTCTCACCCACAGCAAAGGGTTCCCAATGCACTCATTTGCCAAGTCCCTCAGATCACTGCGTTCATCCAGTTTCTCTGCAGTTAGAGACTGACCTGACTTGGTCTTTTTGCGGGGGTGGTAGTGATTATTAGGTTTAACTACCACAGAGGGATATCTACAAGGTACGTTTAAGGATGTATTCAGTCATTAAAGGTGCTTTGTAGTAGTCACAGAAAGGGCTAGTCTTAGTAATCGGTTGGTTTTGTGTTATTTCCCTTTCTGGGGATCTTTCTGCTAGCTCATCTACTATTATTTTGGTTCCCTGTGGGGAATATCTCACTTGCTGACATCACATCAAGCCTCTGATGCTAATGAGTTTAGACTCAAAATGCTACTGAATAGCAGGAGGTAAAGCATTTGTGTATGTGTACAGTTTTCTGGTGACATGGAGGGGAAGGTGTGTAGCTTTCTTGGCCATAAAAAGGAAGTTCGAATGACACTTCTGGGGAAAAAAAAAAAAAAAACAAACAAAACAAACATAGTTGTGCTTGTTGATTTGTTTGTTTTCTGGTTTTGGTCCTTTTTCATTTTTGACTTGTTTCTCCAGTTCTTAAAATCTGTGCATGTGCTAAACCTAGTCCCTGGGGAAACTCGCTTGTACATGAAAATGCCTATAATTGGCACTCCATTCACAGAAATAAAAGATTTTACAGTTAAGATTGCTTAGGAAAACCACGCAATCGTATCCTGAGAGAAGAACGCTTAAAAGTGAAGATTGGGAGTTTAAATCGATTATCTCTTGCTTAAGAGGAGGGACCCCGATAAGCTGCGGGAGAGAGGATCCCAGCGCCCGGTACCGTTCTTTGGGGAAGCACGTTTCTAACCACAAGTAGTCCCTGGAGAAATTCCAGTAGCTGATGATAATTAACATCTTCCACTCCAGTGGCTTCGCCTGCTCGCAGCTGTTGAGAGGGGTGGTAGCGAGGCCGTGCGGGTGAGCTTCAAAGGGCTACCAGAAAAGCAGTTCTAAAAATACGTTTGTAAAGCTATTGTTGGTCGCTGAACTGGGGACTTCCAACATTTCCACAGGAGCGTGTGTTACTTTCCTTAGCTTCATAGAGAAACGCTGCTGAAGCGGTCTGTTTTGCAACATAAAAACCAGGGTTTCACCTTTTGCTACTGAGGCAAAATGCATTAAAAAGGATAAAGGTCAAAGGGACACAGGCACGAGTGCTGACTCCCCCCCGGGATTAGCTCGACATAAAAGGTGCACTTTCAGTACTGCGCAGGCAGCTTTGGCTGCGAAACTCCCCAGAACGCTAATAGAAGCCACGTGCCTGAAACACCATACACCGAAAGTAATGATTTGTAAAAATAGCTTTTCATTACGGTTGAAAGTCGGGAAATGATGTGTTAATATAGTTCCATTAGCTGTTACTGTCAAAATGAGCAAGTCGGTGACAGCTCTTGGTTTCTCCTGCGCTTCTATCTGTTTTAGTCTTCTATTTTAATATCATTAAATGTTACTTCTCTGGGATCCTCCTCTTTGTAGGTTGGTTTTCAACAGCACAAAGCTTGAAAAGTGGAGTTCTGCAGATTGTTCACAACCTGTTTTAACCTTGACAAATTGATTCAGCAATGATCATACCATGCATGTATGTATACTTCTGGCTTGATAGCAGGTATTTCAAACACATTCTAATGCTGAAAGATCTTGAACAATGTAGTATTTTATGTAACTCATCCCCTTCATAAAACTAATTCTCCTGTGTGCATAAGTACACACTTGCTTTTTTCGTTAGCTAACTAGGCTTGTATTTTCTGAAGCAACCAAACAAGAGCCCTTTGAACAAAACGATGTTAGAAAGATTGATGAGGGTGTGTTCTCACCAAATGCTTCTGGTTCTCTCTCAGTGGTTTACTGACCTCTGTTGGTGAAATTAAAGTATACGTTCCAAAAATAATGATGCATAAATTGGGAAGAGAGATTTTAAAACACTGCTGACTGATAGTTTTAGATATGGAAGAGTAAGGCTAATACTAAAATATCCCACAAGGTTTGAAAGGTTACCTTTACAAAAAGAAAGGGAAATAAGTAAATAAAATAAAAGATGCTGCAAATATGAAAATAGCTTTTCAATAAAATTGTGAGAGGGGAGTATGAATTCAAAAGGTTGTCAACTCTGCATCTGAAGTTACAGATGTAACCTGTCTAGTGAGCCCCTGGTCACTTCCATGACTCTTGGCGTGAGCATTTACAAGCATATTAGCCCTCATTCTTCCACTTCATTTCAGTCACGATGAGAAGCACTTGTCTTCTGGCATACAGATGGGCAATAATTCTCAGCAGTGTAACTAGACAACATAACAGAACATTGTGGCCCTATCAGCTTATTATTAGTGGATTTTTTCTACTAACAGCAATGATGCTACTGTTGGTCGAAGAAGTCAAGATGGTGGCATTTTAATTCCATTGCAATACACAGGGTTTTTTTTTATATTGTACCAAAGTTTGCTGTGCTTGTAAATTTGCAATTTCTTAGTTTCATGGTTACCTGTGATTTAAAAATTTAATACATTTTTGCCTAAGGGTTTCCTTCAGGTAGCTGATATTACCAGAGACATATTAAGTTTTGGTTATATTGCAGAACTTTGTTCAGCAGTGATAACCCACGCAACTAAAAATAAATTTAAATCTATATTTAGACAGGATTCCTAATAAATTTCAGAGAAATTTTGTCTCAAAACTGAGGGATTCATGTGGATCAGTAAAAAAGCAGGTATAGACACAAAAGGCTTTATTTTTGCTGAAGAGAAGTTACACTAGAGAACCTCAGAACGGGAGTCTAACACCAGGTAAAATGAGGAGCAATAGTGTAAATCACGAAATTCCTGCAGAGATTTTCTTAGCTAGCGATCCCACTCCTTCTGTTCCAATAAATGTGAAAGGTACTCAATCTTTTGTGTCCTTTGTGGCTCATAATGTTAGTATTATTTGTAATATGGCCTGGCACACTCAAGTTTTAAAAAATGTTATGCAGTTTCCAAATAGCTGAACAAATTTGCATATTTATATCTCAGATGCTAGGATTTCCTTTTTCTTAAAAAATGCCATGAAGAAAATTACTTGTCTATGTAAGCAAGTAATGCTTACATAATAATATAAATTTAATATAGGTCTCAGATTAGCTGTGTTTAAGCTCTAATTAATATGGTCTTAGTAAGAATGTTATCTATTATAGCTAATACTCTGCTAATTGACTACACAAACCATTATGTAAAAAGCTGCTTATACTAGTCCAGTAAGAGAATTAGTGAGATGCATACTGTAACTTGCACTCTTCCTCAGGTAAGTCTGTGCTAAATCTTCAAATTACAATTAAGTCATAGTCAACAGAGCATCTTGTGGATTGATATACTTCTTTGTTTACTATTAATTTGTTTACTATTAAAGTGACAGCAGCCACTTTAACACTCTAATCAGGAGCAATGAAAGATTACAGAAAATTATACTGAAAACTGAATTGCTCCATTTCTGTGTAGAATTCTGAAAAAAATGTTTCATCATTTTGTGAGTCATTGTCTGTGTAATAGCTAGATGGATTTTTTTTTTTTAATATATGTTCTACTGAAAAAAAAATGTTGTTTTGTTAAAATAAAAATGTTTTGCTTGCAACACCTATTTTGGTAATTATGAATGGTCTGGTTTCAGGCTTGAAGTTTGTCTCTCCACTTTTCTGCTTCCATTATTTTAGGACATGAAAACATAAACATCAAATATCAATCTATCCCAGTTAAAACATATAAATATGTTAGCAAGCATATAAAAGGTTAGAGTGGGGATCTCCCTGGTGGTTTTATCTTTGACAAAATTTTCCAAACCTAGTAGTGTCATGAAAAGGAAGAGCATCTTTCAAGGTCATCCTATGAGAAGGTGTCCATTGACTGGGGGAAAATACTCCCGTGTTCAAGATCCATGCAAGGTTTTTTCTTTTTTGCCTGTGTAGTAGCAAAAGGCTTACAATATACAGATTTACATCAGCATAGAAAAGCATTACAAACCTCAGCTTTCCAGAGGTAACTTGTCTGTTGTCCAAACAGAGCTTAACAGATAACAAACTCAGTAGACAGGAAGGCAGCTTAAGTTGTAGTAAGGAAGAGCTTTATACCTGTAAGGAGAGCTGAACACCAGAGTAGACTGACTAGTCTACTGCTACTAATCAAATCATCATTTTTAGAAACGAGCATTTTTCATAAATCATCTAGAAGTTACAGCTGATTTAAAAATACTTTGTATTTCATCAGCCTAATTCTCGTGAGTTAACAGAAATAGCTCTCAGTCCACAACATTCATTCTGCTTGTTGAAACAATATAAAATATATTGACAGTGCTCCTTTTGCTACTGGCAAAACACTTTTTAATGCAGATTTGACCTAATCAATAGAAGTAGTGACAGATTTTCTCATGATGGTGAGGCTATTGGGCTACTGACCTTTTCTCAAAGCCATCACCAGCTGAACTGGTCCTCCCTCACACTATTCTTTCCTTTTGCTGGTGCACTGGTATGCAAATCAATAAACTCATCTCTCTGATAACGACCCAGTGTAAGTGAGGAAATATGCTTGAGACTGGGGTGTGGGGGAAGAGAGGTGTTACTGCTGAAGAAAGGACATGTGTAATAATAAACTTAATTTTCTCTAGTCTCTGCCATCAAATGGACTCCCTAGTTTCTATTTTAAAACTTCTGCAACAAAGAATTTGAAAAGGATGTTGACAAAACCTACTATTTTTAACCTTGCATACAAATTATGTTGGGTGGCTTTTTTTTCAAAATGAGGTGCTGAGCACTTACTTGAAAGAAACACAGTACTCCACCGCCTGATAAAGTGGAAGAACTCAGAATCTTACAAAGATCAGAACTTAATTAATGAATATTTTTACACATCTCAATAGTATGCCCTACTTTTTAACCAGCTTCACAGGTACGTTTGCAAATGAGGTTGCATTTGCACAGGTTTCATTTGTACATGAAACATTTCAGAATAGCTGATAAATAATGACACTTTACAGCTATGCATGAAGAAAAATGTTGTAGTGAGAAAGAGTAACGCAAATGAGTTGGGAGATAGTAATTGCGTTTATTGTTTTATCTCAAGATCTATGATTTCCCTATTTCTCTGTCATTTTGAGTCTCTTCAGCAGGCATGACCTCTGTTGTTATCTCTAGGATATTTCTACCACCACTCATAATTTAATATATAGTATTCCGATATACTTAAAGGAAAACATCACCCATTTTCCTTGGAAACCTTGGTCAATCCCTATGTAAATCATGAATTTTGAATGCATTTTAAAGATAAACCATTCCCAAGTCTAATGCTTGTTGTGGTGATTCACTCAAGTAGGTCTAATAGCTGAGTATCATCAGTTCCCTGACAACTCCCAGCCAAAGTGCTCTTGGTGGCGTAGGACCCAATTCTGCAGTTCTTGTACAAAAATTCCAACCATTTCAAGAGGAACATTTCCTGCGTAATAACTAGAGGATTATCTCTTGGCTCGTGACACAAGAAGGTCTGCTTGAAAGAGAGAATGAATAAGAAAGTCTGAAATCATAAAGAAATGGCTCTAGTGCAGTGCTGAAACGCTGGAGAGAGAGGAGAAAGGGAGCCCGTCTGTCTTTCAGCAGTCAGAGCTGCCTCTCTCTGTAAGATAACAAATGAGTTATTTGGAAAGCAAGGGCAAGGTAGCTTGAAAGAAAAGTAGAACATAAAATTTGTCTCAGAACCTGAGACCTGGATGTTATTTTGTTAATACCACAAAGAGCAGTTACTCACTAGAAGTCTTTTTTTTTCCCCGTGTAGCTGCCTGCCAGTGTAAGAAAGTGTTCAGAACAGAGTTGATAATAATTGATACCTTTCTTCCTCTGCTGAACAGACTTTTCATGTCACAAACCAAGGACACGATCCCACTCCTTCTATGATCTGTGACAAACTCTTACTGATATAGGTGTCAAGGTGAACATGTGTGAGTCACTCTTGCAGAACAGATAATACATGCTTTCAAATTCTTTACTAAGTTATGTTCTTATTCATTAACACTATCTTAAAAACTAACATCCACAATTGCAAAACCTACAGTGGTGCCAATGGTCTTTTTCACCCACTTTAGAAACTTCCATTGTCTGATTGTGAATATACATATGATAGCAACCCTTTGCCTACATCTTACTGACAGCTTATAGGAAATTTTTCTCTATTTCAGAGCAAAGTAATATAGTTGACAACATTGAACATTTCGCCAAGATATTAAGAAATTTCCTTTTGTTTTCTAGAACTCCAAAAGAGAGTAAATATGTTTATGATACTTAATTTTATTCTCATATTAATTATATTTATAAAATATTATATGTTGTATAAAATAAAATACATAATACAAATAGAACTCTAGACAATAGATCTCTGGGCTTTATTCTAATCCGTATTTTCTTAGGTCTCTGCTGCTCCAGAAATTTACTAGAGGAGTTTAAAGAAGTGATCAGAAATTTGGAGCCCAGTGGATCTCTATTACAGGTAAATTATTTATTTAATTATATTTTCTTATCTTTGACTATAGGCAGGACCCCAAATTATCTGAAATTATTTGCTCTTTCTGAATGATTTTTCAATTCCACTGGAAAATTTCTGTTTAACAGAAATTTTGAATGACATAAGAATTAGTTTGTACATATGTCCATATAATTTACTAATATTTCAGACTGCTACAGTAAGCCTTCTGCAATGAAGCTCACTGACAAGCAAACACCGTAAGTGGTGATTATCAAGGCAAAATTAAAAAGTCTTAAAGAATCCCTATACAAACAAAAGTGAGGCATATGAAGCCATCTCTCAGCTCTTGCAGATGGCCAATACAAAGCTTACCTGGAGACAAACTAGGATGGAAGACACTTCAAACACCTTAACAAAAAAGCATCAAATGGTTTGGTACTGCCTTTCTGCAGGGAAAGATCAGCCTTTGCTTTGTACCAAGGGCGTGTGTTTATTCTAGGGGACTGCAATTGTGGCTGCAGTTAATCAGGTTAATTGATTGCCAGTTGGCTTAAACCTGGTCCAATTGGTCATGAAAGGTCTAGATTAACATTTATAAAACTGTTAACTAACTCAGGTTAATTGGCAATCAACTCAGAGGAGCAAGAAGTCCCTATCCACAGACTTCAGCTAAGGAATTGCCTACTCAAGCTTACTGCCAAGTAAACTTTCCCAGGTATGTTTTCAAACTAGCACCTCTTTGAGGACAATGGGTGATAAAAAGTGGTTTATTTTCTCCTTTTTTAATTAGTTTTATGCAAAGCCTATTTGTGAATATTTACTGGAATGCCTGTTATACAAATTTAACCGGAAAGGCCTCCGTAAGACTTGATGAAACCTTGATATGGGTAGGTAGATGAGCATCTACTGCAGCAAGCAGTTCTTTGCCTATCTACTCGCATCTTTCACATTAAACATCTGGAGGATTGTTCTCCTCATGCATATTTCCATGTAGATTTGCCCCTAGAAGCTGGTTGGTTTGTTTAAAGAGCAATTTGAAGTATTAAAGGATCATGTAAATGTAAGCTTTGAACCCTTAATAGTAGTGGCCACTGTAAATAAGTAAACGTTATTTGAATAAAAAATATAAACTGGGAAAAAGTCACAATGGCATCTTGTTCTGAATACAGTTGCTCACTGTTTACTTAAAACTATGGTGTAGCTTGTTGAGACAGAATTTTCACACACACAATTTTCTGTCTAACCAACTTAAAAACTGTCTGGACTATGTTGTACAAATTTTGACCACAAGCTGGCCTGCATATGCCACTGTAATTTATACAGTTGATTACCTTCCACTTTCTCAAAGATATTAACTGGCATGAACCTTCATTTTTTTTCATTTCCAGTAATTAATTCCCTGTAGAGAGTGACTGAAAACACTAAACAAAAGCATTTAATCAGAAATTATTAGAGTTAGCTTGTCAGCCGTCTGTTAATCACCATTCATTTTTGTACAAGGAGTGAAAATTTTATTAAACCTTATTCTTAATTAAAACATATTGTTTCCGTAGCAGATTGGAAAGTACTGTCATCTGTTTAGACTTGTATCCTAAGATTCATTAAGAATTCATGTTTCCTGCAACATGCAGGCATTTAGAAATTCATTCTGTTGGGATCTGTATGGAGGTACAAAGGGTGAGGGTTGTAGCACAGTCAAGTATTCTTTTATTGAAGGCCTTCCAAAACCTCACCATAATGCAGACTGACAACACAGTGAAGGAATACTAATGAAATTGAATGGGCTTAAAACTAGAAAATGAAGAATAGTGAGGGGAAAAAAATTGCTTCATAGATTCTGGGATTTATTGTGGTAGTCTGGTCTCGTGAATGATAGAACTCACACAATCCTACTTGAACCTTCGTTACAATACTCAGAAAAATGTGATTTTTATGTGTATTTGCCATTTCTAGGGAAGTGACTACAGCAGCTTGTTCAAAACTAATGAAACCAGATTGCCCTAGTGTAATGTTCCTCCAGACTCAGGAGGAAAAATGCAGAAAAATGACAATGACAGACTATAATTTATTATTACAGCATGGTGCAAAACACCGCCTGTTTTCAATGGCTCTTTACATACATCGGCGTTCTGCTTCATCATTGTTATGTAGGAACACGCAAGAGATCTGTATCTCATTACTTTTATCCTGGGCAGAATGTCACATGGGCCCCAAGTACTTGCCAGAGTGTAATGGACACTGCTGTATCCATCAAGAATACTGCGCTGCAGTCAGCTACTTGGCCAAAACTGAGATTAAGATTTGGCATGTTAGACCAATAAGGGAATCTCATCATTATGTCCATTGCTTGTTGTGTGGTGTAGGATCTCGCTATTACCTAGCTTGACAGGTTTTGCTCCATCCCTGCCTGTTCCTTGGCCCAGGGTTCACTCTCTTGGCCACTTTTACACCATGCCCTTTGGTTTGGTGTATCCCTTGGCTTTCTTAACTTCTCTCTCTTACCTCCAGCCCCAACACAAGGTGTTAGCTAACAGCTTTAATGTCCCAGGTGTATTGCTGCTGTGATGACATTAAAGGGATTGCACCATGAATGTATGGCGAGATTCATCAGTAACAAGTTCGGTACTTCAGCAAGAGACGTGGATAAAAAGCTGTTAATATTTTGTATTATTACTATTTATCATTACCAACCACTGATTAAGTAAGTAATATGACTGATCCCAAGAAATAAGTGCAGCTTTGCCCCTAAGCACTTGCAGTCCAGGAAGAAAAACAGCAGGCAAAGAGTAAGGGGAGAAGGATGAATATATTTTTTAAAACAAATACCATCTATTTCCACTGGCCTTCTGCCTAGCCATTATTAACTCGCAATTGTTTGTAGTCATCCAAGTTGAATCGTCCTGCTGTTACTGGAAAATTTGTCTTGGCTCAGACATGAAAATAATTTCCTTTCTAACTCAACACTATGTTGTTACAACATCCACTCTGATAATCTAATGGTCAAATGTGACGATTGTCCATTGGATCACCTCACAGGGACATCATTGTTGTGTGATGGTGACCTTACATCTGGGAACAGCCTTGCTTAGGGCTTCCCAAATCTGCCTCTTACAAGGCCATATGACAGACATGTGTAAGACTCCGTGCCAGTCACGCTTGTTTAAAAACTCCTTGACATGGTCATGGCACTTGTGACTCCCTGTGCTGCTGTGACATATGACCCTTATGCCACAATATGCTTTTGTATTATGCAAGGGTGTCATTACAGAAGCAGAATTTTGTGAGGTCATGGTGAGAGACTGATTCTGCCTCATCCCCAGATGCACAAGCATAAAACAGTTGAGTGGATTAATTTGTAAGTGGCTTTTAGAGGCAACTGCCCCCTTGCTCTGACATTGATAGGTGAACGGAGGGATTGGTGTTGCTAGATGGCCCCAATCTGTTCAATAACCATCTACATCAGTTTATAATGTAGGATAACCTTGGACAACAGCAGCCAATGGAACCAGCCCACCTTTGCCACATACACAGGCACCTTAATTTTATGTTAGGCTTGTACACATGACATTATTTTTATCCCTTCACAGCTACAAGATTTAGTCATAGTTGGTAGCTGATCTCATCTCCCCTTCATCAACCAAACAAAGCCACTCAGAGCAGCCATATCACTTCTAAAAGGAAACTGTACAAGCCACAGTTAGTCTGCTAAACTGCTAAACCAGAAGACACACAGAAACAGTGATAAAAGCAGGTATACTTTCAAGCTACGTAATGTACTGCCCTGCCATAATGGAGTTGTTGGAGGAATTCACTGCTTAACTTAATGTTACATTGGTATTACATGTAGCAAAATATCTACTGTTTGACATCTGAAGTTGCCTATAAAGCCTACCTATTCCTGTTGGAAATAAGAGGTGATTGTTAACATAAATGTCTTCTAAAAACATATGATTTCTGTGTTATTTTCCCCTATATCTGCACTTCTTAAAAAGAAAAATCAATCCATATCACACTGTCAGGTTCCCCCTCCAACTTCCTACCCATTGTTTTAGTCCCTGTTACCAATGTGACTACACTTTGCCAGCAGTTGGAGAGAGGATTTCATCTTGGGTGTCATTTATCTTGATTTAGAAATTAATGCCTTCATCAAGGGAAGTGTTAACATATTGAAAATAAGTGTGGCTTTCAGAAAAATCAGGGAGCTGGAGGAAGGTAATTACATCTCTTTAGCCTGGAATCAATTAAGTCCATGGAATGTGGGAATGACTATTTGTTGTACACAGCACAACATCAGAGCAAGGGTCTTCCCAGACCCAATTCCCAAAGGACTTGGGAAAGCCTATGAAATGAAATGTTAGAAAAATACCAAATGGGTAGATGCCGAAGCAAAGGCAAAGGAATCAGATCTACCTTAACTGCTATCAAGAGCTGCTGGGACTGGGGAGAGACCTGAGATTTGAGTGGAACCTTCCTGCCCTGTGTCACTTAGGAAGAAAGATTAAATATCTGGCACCCATTGCTCTCCCAAGGAAAGGAAAGATTGATCAACAGTAGAAAATCCAGGTGAATGAGAATCGCTCTTCATATGATCGAGTAGTGAACACAGGGTGAGGAATATTGATGGGGTGACAATGCACAAAAATGATGTTCTGGAAAAGTCCTTTCATCACAAATGTAGGGATCAGTAGTGCAAAGATTTTAATCACTAATATCACATAAGATCACTAAGTTGTGTCTAGACTTGGAGACCGAGGACAATTTGTAGATTAGTCAGGTTTTGGGGTGATTAAATTAAGTCCCCTGGTTAGTTTTTTTTTCTTTTTCCTCGTGATATTAATGATTAGAGCTCATTAGCATATCATTAATTCAGTAAGCTCCTGTTCAGGTGCTTGACATGGAGCACACATGGAAAGACATGGAGCATACATGAAGACACATGGAAAAGAAATGCTTGATCCTTAACAACAACAGCAAAAAGCTGTATTTTTTTCCTCAATAGGATTTGTTACCTGTTAAATTGTTGAAGTCAAAAGGAAAAGGAGGTCTCTTTATCTTGAGTGCTCAATAGCAAATGATTTTGTTAAGATAGATTTCATTTACATTGCTGGATCTTGAGCCTTTCCAGATGGTTAAGATAAGCGAAACTCCAACACCTGAAAATGAGAGGGAGGAGGCTTCAGTAACTCAGTCTTCTCTCCCTGAAGACACCGTGAGGAGTCATATCAATTTTAAGGCAATCAAAGTTCTTATGTACTACTGCAGAGCACCTAGCCGGTGTGGAAGAAAACAACACTTAAAGATAACTTCTCCAGTAGGTGTTAAGTGCTCCAATCTTCTCAGCAGGAGTCTCTCATGAATGAAAACGACTCTTGGAGTTGAGTACAGGAATAAACAATGCATCTCTGAGAGGTGTAAACGGCTCCATTCACCTTGGTGGGTCCTCATCCTCCCTGCCCAGGGGCCAGGGGGTTACAATCTGTGATCCTGTCAGGCCTGTTAGCAACCATGACAGTTTACATTGTATACCTATGTCATAGATGTCATTACAATGGTAACAGAGAGAAGGACTCAGGCAATTTTAGTGTACCAGATACTCCATTCACGACAGCCTCTGCTTCCAACCTCAGAACACAAGGAGCAGTGGAAAAGTGCAGTCACCCCTACTCTCCTTTTGCCCTTCCCCACCTGCCTCTGCCTGAAGAGAGAAGAGCCGCTGAACCCTCTGAGGTCACACAGGGCAAAGATTCCTCAGTTCCTGTTTCTAAGAACAAAAAAGAGATGTAAGTCTGATCCCAGTTTCCTTGAGGAAGTATGAGGAAGGTCCAAGAGACAGCTGGAGAGGCAGGGACCTTTATTGTCTTTGTTTTCACTGAGGAGAACAGATATACCTCCCAACCTCTTTCATTCTTAGCATGCATTCGGCCTTGAAAGCATACCAGAGGTTTCCCTTTTCCATGCCATCCTCCCTTTAGTCCTCTCTCCTCCTTTTCCTTCCTGAATTCCACTCCTTGTCTGGGAAAATTTAGGACAACTGTAGCCAAATATCCCTTCTCTCTCAGCCTCTGTTGTCCTGTACTGTCAGCTCCTGGCAAATAAGTCCACATCTAGTTCCTTTTTGATTTTTCAAAATAGTTTGAGTACTATTTGAGCTGTATTTTTTGACTGCGTTTAAACAGTTGGCAAGCAGCTATAGTGTTTGCCAAAAATCATAATACTAGCAGTGAAGGAGCTGATTTTAACAAGATACTTTCACAATTTCTCCCCTTCTCATCACATTTACAGGACTTGAATGGTCTCAGTCAGTGGCAAGTTCATAGCCTACAATCCTATCTAAGTGTTACAAAAGCAAGAAAGTCACGTTTTCCCCAGCCACTCAATGAATACATGGTACTGAGTTCATTATTTAGGCTCTCATTAAGGTACTGTCATCAGGCTATTTTCTTTTAGTAGTAATTCCAGTATTTATGGCAGTTGACTGATGAACTGGTTCAGGAACAGCTTTATGGATGAATGCTTCATCCAGTACAAAAAAAAAAAAAAAAAAATTACAATTCCTTTCTCATAGTGGTAGATAAATTCAGAAAGCCTTTTTGATAATCTATAATCTATGACCAATCCATGCTTTACATGTCCTGGGATTTTTTGTTGACCACCACCAGGCAGTTTCACTGTTAAAATCATGCAAACAAGTATTTTTACCACTGTGGCTCCCTGAAATTGCAGAGTGGTTGAAGTGCCATCAGTGGCTACTAGCTTATCCACAAAATAAGATCTGTGGGTCCTGGTAGACAGCAAAATGACAATGAGCAAGCAGTGTGCTCTTGTGGCCAGGAAGGCCAATGGAAACTTGGTCTGCATAGGGAAGAGCATGGCTAGTAGTTCAAGAGAAGTTGTTCTTCCCCTCTACTCTGCACTGATGAGGCCACAACTGGAATACTGCATCTTGTTCTGGGCTCCCCAGTTCAAGGGGGACAGGGAGCTGCTGGAGAGAGTCCAGCGAAGGGCAACCAAGATGATTAAGGGATTGGAGCATCTCCCTTATGAGGAAAGGGAGAGCCCCTGAAAGAACTGGGACTCTTTAGCCTGGAGAAGAGAAGGCTGAGGGGAGGCCTTATCAATGTCTATAAGTATCTAAAGGGTGGGTTGAAGGAGAAGGGAGACAAACTCTTTTCAGTGATTGACAATGAGAGGACAAGGGGTAACGGGCATAAGTTGGAACATAGGAGGTTCCACTCAAATATGAGAACAAATATGTCACAGTGAGGGTGGCGGAGCACTGGAACAGGCTGCCCAGGGAGGTTGTGGAATCCCATTCTTTGAAGATTTTCAAGCCCCGCCTGGATGCAGCCCTGGGTAACATGCTCTAGCTCTGGGCAATCCTGTTTTGGCAGGGGAGTTGGACTAGATGATATCTATGGTCCCTTTCAACTCTAAAAATGCAGTGAAATTCATTGAAAATTGGTCAGGCCACAGCTAACACTATCAAGAAGTGATTTTTAAATTATGTTCAGTGTTTTAACTGGTTACATACTTACAGCTAACTGCATCTCGGGATGTACCACTGCTACTGGCAAAGAGCAAGCCAGCAGAGAAACCAGGTGTTTGGAGAGTCTGAAAGCTCATCTATATATCTTGGGACTGTTGTGCCATTGGCAATAACTTCAGTGCCTCCCATTGGTTCCACACCGAGTGTGGCAATACTAATAGTAAGGTTTCCAAGTTACATTATTTGACATTAACTTAAGACCCTAAAATTTTATTAATGTTTTTATACAGGTTATTTTCCCAATTTCTATTATAAAAGCATTAATTCAAAGCTTGAGGCTTTGTCTTGCTAAATCATATGTATAACACGTGTTGGCCTAATTTTCTTCCTCATTTCAAAAGCCACATGCCATATTTTTAGTTAAAATGTATTGGAAAAGCCATGTCCTTTGGCCTCTTTTAACACTGTAACACTTGCTACTGTTGCTGCATTTATGTACTTAAAGTTATTGTGAAAACCTGGAAATGAAAGATGTCATCTCTTTCTGACTCCCAGTCAATAGAAATCTTCTCTGTGTTATTAAAAAAAAAAGAGGCTGGGGATATATTCCTCCAGCCCTTTCAGCTGCATTTGCAGTATATCTCTGAACATCAAGGTCACATATTTATTTTACAATTTTAGCTGTTAGCCAAATAGCCAAATGGAATTTGATCATTAGATACTCAAAGCCAAGAAGAATGACCAACGATTACATGCTATTAAATGTTAAAAAGAAAGGAAGAAAATAAATCCCTGCATATCTGTTCAGTACTTATAGAAATTTAATTTTAAAAAAATTCAATTAGTTCCCTGCACATGTCACACAGAACACATCAGTTTCACTACTTCAAGTACAATTAGGCTGAGAGACCGCAGAGCATTTAGAAAGGAAGCAAGGTCAGGACTCCTGAGTGGCAGCAGCATTGTCACACGCAGCTCTCCTGAGGGAGGTGACTCCCATCTCCCCGTAAGAGCTTTGTCTAGACAGTGACACCCGGCACTAAATGAGGCTTCAAAAGCTAAGTCTAGCAATGTTTTTCATCTGCAAGACAATTAAAAATATATGAATTCCCAGAATCTTATGTGTCTGAGGGTCTGAGGTGTTTGTGGTTTTTTTTTCGTTTGTTTGTTTTCCAGAAGAGAAGTGTCACAGTAAAAAAATAATTAATAATGTATTTTGCTGTTAGTATCTTTATACAGAATTGCTTTCTGGGTATTATCAATTTAGGTTTTGCTCCAAGACAAGATGCACTTTGAATAATCTATAATACTGCCCTACAGCAAACGGATTTATATGAGATGCAACAAATAATATTTTTAAAGGAAAATTAAATCATATGCCATTCTTCTTGTGTAAAACTCTTTACATAAAACACACCCTGCTCATTTCAGTAGTGACTATGAGATATAATTAAGTCCAAACACTATTTTTATTTGTGCAACAGTAGAATTACTACAGAGATATGGAAGCAGAATCCAAATTAGATGTTTTAGAAGAAAAAAGAAATTTTAAAAAACATATTTAAGTAGGTTAGCCAGCTAACCTACTTATCACTTATACTCCCAACATTAAGAATTGGCAAACCAAATATTAGACCACCCTTCATCTGTGTAAGGTAAATGTTTCAAAGGAACATAGATGACCTTTTTAAAACAGCAATGTCTTTTTAATGTGTACATATTAAGAAGGCTTGTGCATGATATACGTTTCTTCCTCTCTTCATGTTTCTTCACTTCACCCCATAATTTTGTGATGTAAATACCATTGATCAGTGGTACCATCCCAGATAGTCTGACCTTTAGTAAAGATTTTGGTCAGAGCCAGCTTAATTACCCTTCAATTAGCTGTTAATTACCCTTAGCAAGAGATGCTATATAAAGGTGAACTGTAAAACACAAATAAAATGTACGTTTGTATTATTAACTGTTGCTTCACAAGGCACATTAAAATGGCCTAAGAAAACTTTTTTTTTTTTTAATGTAAGAAGTATCAATTCCTAATTTCATTTTCCTTAATGAAGATCATTGTCAAAGTTCTAGGAAGTCTAAAATTGTGATGTTTTCTGAAACCCAGAAGTGGCCCAGAAGTTTTCCCAGGAGTGGAAAAGAAAAATCACACAAGAGGCAAACTTCTTTGAAAATAAGCAGGAATATTGTGGTGGCATTTATCAGGCAGGAGTAAAGACAGTTTCATTTGCTTTGCCACACATCTACTTTAAGGCAACAATTTATGGCTTTTATTAACACATATTTTGCTGGACATAAATATAACAATGGCTATCAAAAGAGTAACTGAAAGGAAAGAATTTTAAAAAGTCAAATGATGTTAAAGAGAATTTGCAGAAGATTGTTAAAAATAAGCTTGTTACTGCCTCTTATTTAATATGTACAAAAAGTACATGGAGGATTCTTACAGGTTTTTATTCCCACTTTTAATATGTTCAGAATAATAATTAAATAAAGAATATAAGTAAAAGAAAGTAATTTTAAAACCAGCATAAAAATACAATAGTACAATCTGTATGATGTATCTATAAGTTTTCATCAAAAAGAAACTGAAAAATGGTTTAACTATTTAATTCCACATTTGGTTTTAGACAGAATACAAGACACATCATTTTGTCTTTGCAATTCTTATGTGTAAACCTCATTCTTGGGTAAAGCTGCAAAGTACCATGTACTCATAGGTTTGTGATGACTAACGGTCTGTAGTATTCCAGCTTTCAAAGTGATTGCCACAACACATCACTATATTTCATGCACCAATTTCTTTGACATACCCACTAGGAAAACAAACATTTCTTATTCCTAGTGACTTGAAGCTCAGTGGGCAGAGAAATCACACTGCTTTCAAATGTGTCTCCAAGGTAATATAGAGATAACTTTGAGTAATTAAATTAGGAAAAATACTGTGACTTTTCTTTCCCACAACATCATCTGGTTCATTGTGTGATCTTTCCAAGCCTGATGTTTCTCAAAAGCTGGACATCTTCCACTATGTTTAAGTAAACCACCTTAATCTTCCTTTTTTCCTGAAGCACAATGTTTGATGGAAAACATAGATTATTCTCTTCTGTAAGAATAAACTGATGTTGTGCTTATTCTCAAAGTATCATTATAAATACCTACTTTTTAAAAATTATCTACTTGTGAGAGTCTCATCAGAGAGACTCTCGGTGCTCACTATGTTCTTACCACATCTTCAGGCTTGAATGAAGCACCATCTAGTGAAGGAGCTCATTGATGCCGAGCACTCCTCTGCTCTCTCCCCAATACTTCTGTGTGAAGGGAGAAGACAACTACTTTTCTGTAGTCTAAATAGCTTCTCTGAGTAACTAGGGACTGTGCAAGAAAAGGAAGTTGAAATGAAAAGTGTAGATGTGCACTAATTAGCATTACCCCTAGAGCTCAATCATCAAATAGCCAGTATCTGTGATTATAGTACTCAAAGCTAAAATTTTCTGCGATTGACATCAAGCTTGCCTTTTTACACAAATGGAAAAGCTCACCTGCTGAACTGTCATTCAAATATAGAAATGAAATGTTTACCCAGATTTTGTGGTTTTGCTCCTGGATCTAAAATAATATATGCAAACATGTTTGTACTAGGATTTCATATCCAGGCCTAATAACTGTAATAATCTTTCAGTCAGATATATAGATGAGAGCATATGAAAATGTATGTGCAAGTGCTAGTATATGCAAATCCTTTGTCAACAAAAGAGCTGAAGTTTCAGACCAGATAAAACCAGGAGATAGAGCAGAAAAAATGTCCAAATAACAAACTAACCTTTGTGCATTACAGAATAGAAGAATTATGTTATTTTTGCTTCTTGTTCCATTGCATGGACACCTGTCATTTAAAAAAAAAAATCTTTGGTTTGGGGTATTTAATTTATAATTGTAATAAAATCCTCCTTGTGAGAGGATTGTCATTATCTCTAAAAGCAGAACTTGGTCTATTAGTCACATTTAGCTTCAGTCTAAGCCACTAATGTTAACTTTTTTCAGATGTTGTCAGGTAACAATGTCCACAGCTTAATATTACTGCTTACCTGCCTTTTCATTATATATAGCAACAAAAGATTTAATTGCATCTACTCCTCCAAAATGTGATCAATAGTTCTAAAGGCAGTCTGTTACTTGGTTTGCAAAAATTACTCTTTTTTGAAATAAAATAATCCAAAACGTTCACTGGTACTTGATATAGACCATGTAACCACCATAAATTTGGCTCCTTGACCCAATGTAATAGCAGAATGACCATTGCTTTTGGTATATTTCCTTCTGTCTACTTGTACCATATAATTTAATCTCCTTGTTATTACCTTTGTATTAGGCCTAATTTTTATATTCTCCCTTACCAATATTCTGAGAAGGCTTGCATGTTGTTCTGCTGAATAATTAAGTTTTTGCCAGCAACCAGAGAAAAAGGCTCGAGTTCCCTTTGCCCTACAGCTATCCCTATGTATGGGTGCTGGGTGTTTGACCTATCAATGGACAACAATGTCTAAGGTGCTACTGCCTGATTTTCTTAGGAATGCCAAATTCTTGAACATTCCCGGCTCTATTTGCACTATTAGGCCTCCCAATCATTTTTTGTGACCCCGGTGCAATGAAAAATTAAACATTCAAAGCTACGAACAGGCCATAAATCAGAAGGTAGAAAGTGGTAAATCCACTGTAATCTGAACTAGAGCTTTTTTTTTTTTTTTTTTAAAGAAGGTGAAAATAGCCTTATATTGAATGAAAGTAGGTAGCCATACTCAGAACCTGAATTTTTTAAGGGATAAGTCAAAGATTCTTACAACTTTGTAAAACATAATGTGATCGTTCTAATATTAAGTCAAGTCGCTGAGGAGTTGAACATGGACACAGACTTCTAGCTCTACTTCACATACAAACAGGAGGAACATTGTGATGTCCTCTACTTTTGCCAGATGAAAGCAGTTTGGATCTATTACTGTCAGAAACCCTTATTTCACATCTTCATTGAGGTGAGGGTCAGCCCAGGCTTCTAAGCCCTGAAGTTTATGTTTCTACTGATGTGAAAAGTTTGCCTACTTCTGCTGTTTCTGGGTAAATAGAAGAGGAAGAAGGAAAGAAGGCCAGAAGGAAATGGATAACAAGTAATGCTTTTTAATGGCCGTGTGTTTTTACTTGCTTGCAATGTGACTGCTCAAAGATTATGTCAGTGTTCAGCTGGTAGATGGATAACTTCTCTCAGTTGGCTTTATGAGCCTTAAAGGAATAAGCAGTTCAGCAGATCCTGCTAAGAATCTGCAAGCTATTTATCTGCATAAGCAAAAGGCTAGAAGTGCATGTACTTCCCTTTCTGCATCCACAGAGGAGCTGTAGGAAATGTGAGAATTGTACATTTGACCTGGTGAGCTACAGCTGAAGGAGGTTAAGTGGCCATGCTGGTATGCAACGCATGGAGAATTGCAGAGAAAAATCTTTTCTTACCGTAGACTTCAAGACAACTCCAAGCATAGTATGGGGATACGTATGCTCTGAAAAGCCCTGATATAGGTGGATAGCCCCATAAGTGCCAAGCCATCCTATTTGTACAAAGCCAGCAATGACTTATGAATTCTGTGATCTGTGGGTAGTATGGTGTGAAAAATTCTTTATGACACTGAACTCTCAAAAAAAAGATGCAGCTATAGATCTTTCAAATCCAAGTAGACTAGCTACAAACTACTAACAGAGGGGGTTTAGTGATCATCTTCCTTTCTATGGTCAATGGCAGGCAGCAAGTTGTTGTTTGCTTTGTTAGATATGGAGGGAAATCAGCATTACCTTTATGATGGTCACCTGCTTATCTTAAATTCTTGAGCCATTAATGGATATAACTAATCTGATGCATAATCTTTTTCCTATAGTTCTGGAAGTCCCTTCTTGTCTCAGACCAAGAAATGGTAGGGAATGGTAACTGCATTGCCAAGGTTTGCTTGATATCTTCATAAGTGTCCTCCTTTAGGACATAATGAGAAATAGTGTCTAGCCAGCATTTATATTTTCGTTCATAATGAGAAGTCAGTGACCATGCGAGCAGATCAGCTCAAATATCTAGAAGTGACCTGAGGAAAGAAAGATGATCCATATAGCTTTAATATCTCCTGTTTCATCTGCTACTGACATCTGGACACGTGCTTTCTAGATTTTCCCTATGTCCACCTAGCAGGCAGAATCACACACCCCAAATCACTCTCGTGCCACGATGAAAAAAGTTACTAACCAGCAATCACCCCTTACAACTCAGAGGTATGTATCCGTTATACTCTTGGGGCCAATGGTCTGTGTTGCTTGCTGCATAAAACAGCATAAATAGTACATAATGAGATTTATTTATAATGTCAGAAATTCAGAAATTAATACTTGGGAGAACCTGTGTCGGTATCTCAGACATCACAAATTCCGTATACATTACAAGTCACTCATCACCTCAAACAACAAAAATATTTGTAAATCAAATGTGGTGGTGGTTATTTTTTTTTTTTTTTTTTTCAATAAGCATTGAAGGAAGCAAGCTGGTTTCCTTATTGAGGCAGTGGATTATCTTTTTTCCTATATTTTCTGTATTGTCTATATTTGTTACTGTTTCGATATGTCCATCTCTGCAGAACTACCACAAAATATACTTTCTCCCTGTGTGGAGGATCATGACAAGAGTGTTCAATTAATACCAAGCTTCGCTCCAAGCCAAAGCCAATGACATGAAACTCTGCACTCTTTGTAGTCTTGAATGTCCAGTAGAGATTTAAATTCATGGCAGCAAGCTGTAATGCTGAAGTAAAAAAACCAAAGTTTAGTTGGGCTCTGGTCCTACTTACTGTTGAAAAGCTCTGTAACAGAAAAATGCATATTCTCTTTTAGAAAGGGTCAAGCCCAAGATTCTTGGTGCTGCCACAGAATAAGACTTTTATATCTTGTGTCTGTAGTTCCCAGTCCTACAGTTGAGCAGGAAATGGAACACTCATCAAAATCACAGGAAACCCATGTAACCACATACTCAGAGTATATGAGAATTAACAGAAAATATTTTCAATGGTGATACAGAGCTGCAAATTAGATTCATCTCCAGAATTCAATCAAGCAATAGTAGTACAATCAAACATAGTAGTGTATCAACATACCCACTACAATTTCTTCATTAAATAATACCATGCAAAATTATTCAGAAGATGATGCAAGAAATTAAGTATCCAATTGTAAACTTTTTGAGAGAGGTAACAAAAAGTGAGTGAGGCAGTTACTGAGTGGCATTTTCAAGAGATACACAACTTAGGACAGGCACAGTCTAAGCACTTAGCCTTCCTTGAGCCTGCCTCACCTGGTGTGAATCCATTGAGTAATGTACAATGCCACAAGATATATTCTGGGCATATGAGACTTCCAGCTGGGAGCAACTTGTGAAATGGTACTTGTTCTTATGTTGAAAGAAACTGCAGTACAGGAGTATTGCACAACCCATAGCTGCAATGGAAGCTAGTGGACTGTTGTCTGGCATATGACATACTTTTGTCTTTACATCAGTGTGTCTCATCATTTTTATAAGTGCTTTATAAATTGTAGACATGCCCTTATGCCTAATCCAGCCTGTCGTAGAAGCTAAGATGTTTTAATATATTTCTTTTACATTGTTGAAATAACAACATTCTTCCCCACCTGATGTGAATTCATAAAGCACATTTCTATCCTGTGAATTTACCCCACTGTAAAGGGGACTGTCTTGTCTTGCTGGTGTCAAAATGAGCATATACCTTTTGAGAAGACAATGAAATGTGTTTTGTTGGCAGAGTCATCCACAGTATCATCAGCTCTTCCATGAGTGTTCTCTGTATCCTGTGAGTACTGAGTCAGGAAAACGTCACTTCAGCTGTGTTTACCTCTTTTCATGCTTATTTAAAAAAAAATAAAAATTCAAGCTTTCTAAGCCAACATATTTGAAAAAAGAGATAAATTTAAACTAAAATTTTTACTTTTTATTTATTATTTCTATTAATTTCTACACCTTGATTTTTGATACTTGATTATACAGATCAACCATCAGGAAAGAGACATTTAAATGTGAGTTGTGTAAATAACCATCAGCACAGGAATTATGAAACAGAAATATTGATATTCACAACTCAGTGGTGATCAATTAGTTTTGGTATACTTTTCAAATAATTAAAAATAGTAAAATTAAAGTTTCTAAATCTGTTTATGAATATTCCAAAAAAAGCAAAAAAATTATACTTTTTAACTCCAAAGTTTTATTATTTGTCCCACTTCAATCACAGATCAAAAGATTACTTTCCAGTTGACATCTCTGTCTCACTGAACACAGCAGCTGCTTCTGAGATTTACCCAGGTATGACAGATGAAAATCAGCTGGTTTAGGATCAGTCAGATGAAACAGACACTACATTGCTATCTAGAAGAGTATATATGAGACACATTGGCTATTTAGACTGGGCTATACATAAATTGTATTTCTATAAAGATACCATTTTTCTTAAACAACTTTCATTACACCAATGCTAATCATTAAGTGAAAAAATGTCTTAAATAGAGTAGCTTTCAGTTTAATTAAAACTTAGACCCAGATTAGGTGTAGGATTGCTCAACAATATAAATTTGAACTGCAAAACCACTGTAGTTTGCGTCAGCATTACATTTTATTCTTGTGAAACCTAAGACAGTACAGAGCTGAAGTGCATTGGACAGTTGATACCTGATCCAGCACGAAGCTTGTTAGTACAACAATAATCTGTCAACACTTTAAAACAAATTCGAACAACCAGGACAAATGAATTCCATATCAGCATTCTGTGTCATTTGGCTAACATGATTTCAGTTTGGCAGTACAAGTCCTGAAGCTGTATTTTCTCTTTTCAAATTATGGCTTTTCTATTTTACATTGATTTATCTGTAGCATCTGGGTGTGTGTCTCAAATTACTCAAACTTGATTTTTGTGTGCAGATAATATTAACAAAGTGACTTCCATAGTTTCTGTGAGAAGTTTTTACTCCAAGAAATATTCTGAATATAAATGTCAGTATATTCAATCACTGTATCAAAAAAACAGGATGAAGCAAAGCATATGCACCTAATGGTAAGAAGTTACAAATACCAATGGGAGGAAACTGGTTATGGTCTCAAGGCAAAAAAAAAGTTGACTGCTAGGAAGTGTTTTTCTTTTTCCCTGGATGACAAGACTAAACTATATCTAACACGGAAGATTCATCAGTGGAAAGGAAATTGTCCCCATTTTTATTTTTTTTCCATTTTTCCACTATTTTTATTTATACATATTTTTTTTTCCTGTGAAAAAAATCCAACAATAACAACAAAAACTTCTTCAAAAAATTTGTAAATGAAATATCATTTTAAAAATTTGTTACAGAAAGAAGCATGGATATTCAGTGTGTGTTGGGAAAAGAACTTGAATTCTGTTGATGTCCTATGCTATACTATCCTATAATATTTACTGTCTCTGAGAATACAGTTGTCATGTTACAAATGCAGAGCAATTGTAAAAAGTTTCCTTTTCCCGCCTTTAGAAAGGTTTTCCACTCCATGCAGCTTTTCCTTTTTACGGTATTAAATACCATATTTCCACTTTAAGCATAACATTGTGTTGGTTTCTTTGGTTTAATTAAGAAAACTCCAAACCTGTAGTTACAAGGTAATATGCAAAGACCTCCGGAAAGAATATGTTTAAATAAAGGTTTGCTAAAACTGGACAGAGGTCTCTTGACAGATCTGTAAGCTCACTGAAATTTCAACATGGCAAACGCACCATTTGCAAAGAGCAAGTCGTGTACTAAGGCAGACTTTTGCTTCTTGCTATGATCCTTCTGCATCTAACTTTGCATGGTGTACCCTACACACACCTCAGGCAAATTGCTTAGAGACTGAAATTTTGCATGTTCTATCACAGCTTTAGTGTGATTCTTTTTTACAGAAAGTTTGAAATTAATACTTCTATTATGTGAACATGAAAAATAACACAAATTTTACTGTATGAACATTTACACCTGTAAATGACTTTGCCTAGCTTACCACCCAAGTTTTATATTTTGTGGTGACCAGAATATGCAGTCAATACAGTCTCTATTCCCAAGGAACAGATGTGAACATGCATGTGCAGATATGTGTGAAAGAGTTTGCATGTTGATTCTGGAAAGGGGAGGATTCCCTTAAAACAGATAAAATTTTAAGCAAACAAAACATGTTAACCCGTTAATCATAGAAAGTTCCAGAAGATGTGAGGGTGAAAGGCAGCTGTCTGCCACCCTGTACCTTTTGGGATGGTCATTCTTACAGAGCTATAACAGACTGTTTATATAGAATTATATATTTAAGAAGACCTAAGCAAGAATTTATGACTTCAGACTGTGCAGTGTATTCTGCACAGGCATTTTACATAATCTATTCAACAGATTTCTAAGATTTCCGGTACTGGAAGCAATGGTCTCTTTGCTCGCTTTTGCCTGTGGCTCTGGAATTGACTGCCAAAGAACAATTAACCTCCAGGGCTAAGGAAGATGGTGGCATTATCACCTCCACCCTTGGACTCTGCTGGGAAGGAAGGGTGGACTAGCACCTTGAAAACTCCTTCCTTGGCTACTGGTTATCCCAAACTCCTTTGCTCCATTCTGTATCTGCATGGTCTTACCCATTTTCAAGGTTCTGCCAACTTCTTTGAATTTAGCTCCTACTTCTGCGGTGGTAATAGCTACTTCTGACTTCAGTTTTCCCCACCTCTTTCCCCTGCCTCCCTTTTGTGAGCAGGCTTTCTGCTGCTCGTTGTCCACAGCTTGGGATCCTGCCAACACAACTGAGACAGCAAGTCTGGAAATAGCCTATAGAGCCCCGCTTTGCTAGACTGGAAACTTTTATATGAAATAGGCTGGAAAGATTTATACAATGGATTGGCAGCTGATTAACAGAAAAACACACCCAGGAGCCAAAATGAATTTTGAGTACTGTGGAAGGATGCCAGCTTGACAGCTCTGCAAACTACAGCTATCCACAGGACAGGTACAGGACAGGGACCAACTCCACCAGCTTCTGATGCCCACTCTGAGAAAATTTGACAGCTATGATGAGCAACAGTCAGTTTCTATAGCCATGATTATTTTGTTGTAGTAAGACCTGAGGGTTAAACAATAAGGAAATAATCTCATAAGCACTGTGTATGTCTGTTTTGGGTAGACTTTTTTTCCTTCTCCAAAGTTCATGGTAGCAGTTTGGATCACATTAGCATTTACAGCAGGTCAGACTCATACCACTGCTCAGATGTTTTAGATTACTCAGCAGAACTTTTTTCCAATCAAAGAAATGTGATTTCAGGTGGCAAAAATTTGCAAATCCGTCTGACTTCAGATAAGTTGTCTGTTAAATAAGACCCTACCAAGATCAAAAATATTGACATCTAACCCCTGGATAGCAGATACACATAGGAAAAGAACCTCATGCTTCATGTCATGAAGATATTTTCCACTTTGTTATTTTAATATACAGAAATAGAGTTCTCTAAGTCCAGTGGTATTCATAATATATCACAAACTGCAGCTTTTTTTTTGTTGTTCCTTGTTAATTCCCTTATTTTCAGCAACTGAAAAAGAAAAGTTAGAAGCACCTTAATATCACCAGCAGTATAGTACCAATCATTATGAAGCTCTTGCTTCAATATTTGCCCATTGTCTTTTGTCTTCCTGCCATGTCCAACTATTCCTTACACTGTGTTCCTGGTGACCTTCTGTTAGGAGTTGGGATCTGTTGTTCAGTCTGCCCAAGGCCATCTCTTTTCATGTCTGGACAAGCCCAGCTCCCTCAGACTCTCTTCACAGGACAAATGCTCCAGTACCCCAACATCTTCATGGTCTTCCACTGAATGTGGTCCAGTTTATCAATACCTGTTTTTTACAGGGAGCAACCCCAAACTGGACATGATATTCCAACTGTGGTTTACGGAGTGCTGAGTAGAAGGATAAACTCTTTCCTCAGTGGCTCTGCTCCTGTTAAAGTAGGCTGGGAGGCTGTTGACCCTTTTTCTGCCAGGGCACTGCTTTCTCATTCTCATCTCACTTCTCACAGTGTTCCCAGGACTCTTTTTTTGCAGGGCCACTCCCCAGTCATCACTCTCTAGCCTGTACTGTTGGCAAGAGGCTCTTCCTTCCCAGGATCAGGGATTTGCACTTATCCTTGCTGAATTTAATATCGTACCTACTGGACCTTTCCTCAAATTCACACTCTTCTATCTTTAAGAAGAATGATAAGAAATTTTCACTTTTCATTAGCTTGTCTAGGACTCATAATCAGTACCTCTCTTCAACACAGGTCAGAAGAGGGACTTGGGATTCCAAGTTGGAGCAAGCTGAATGTTGTCAACTGCATATGCACCCACTGTAAGGTAGGCATGTGAAAATACAATTCATTCAGAGATAAATAAACCTTTTTTGGACCAAAGGTATATTACTTTCAGGGGCTGTCATGGATGTTTAATGAAGTAGAGTTTGACCTGCCTTGAGTTGACCCAATGATATGTCGTTGGCTTAACAATGTCCATTATGGATCCCCTCAGTCTTTGGTACTGAGGTCAATACATTTTTTTTTTATTTTATTAGATAAGGTTAAAGTACTTTTTAGGCAACAAATTCCAGTTAAAAGAAAGAGGAAGTCAGTGTGCAAATAATGTCTGGTTTATTCCCTTTGCTGTTTTATTCAAAGCTTTTTTTTCTTCATGGATTTATTATGCTCTCGCAGGACCTAATGGTAACATTGACTGGAGCTGAAAGCCATATCTTTACTTTTCAGTGTTGTAAATTCTGACAAGAACCAGGTTTCTCTGGAGCGTCATGTCAGAAAATCACTGGATCTAAAATAGGCAGTGCCTACAACAGGTACTAGCAGTCAATACCTCCTACTTGCAGAAGATTTTCTTATTTCCAAAGTCATGTTCTCTCTTGCACTCCCAGCAGGCAGGGCGTTAATTTTTTTGCTTTCTTAAAGCATATTGACATAGCTTCAGTTGGAGAGATGATACAGCCTGAAACTTCCCCACAGCCCAATTGAACTGTTCTGTAGTAAAGAAGCATCACCATATTTTGAAAGTCCTGATAAGACTGAGCTTTGAAATAGGTTCTGAGTTGTTCAGTCATGTCAAGAAATGGTACGTTTTTCCATTTTTCACATGCTTAAGCAAAGCTCAAGGTCAGACATGGGCATCCATGAAATGCAACCACATCAAGTTTTCATAGGCACAAGAAGAGAGTTTAAATCTGATCCAAGATCTGTTTAAGTACTTTCAGTGCTTCGTAACACTTGTAACAAAAATTCTGAAACTTTCTATATCCCTGATAACAACCCAGTTTCTGTATTTATTGACCCCTAACCTCACAAAGTGTCTCCATGATTTTCCTAAAATACCACAGAGTGCTGTCTGTAGTTGGCCTCATATAATGCCTCTGGGCAAACAGGTGGTGTTGCATCTGGATTGTGGAAGATAATCCCTGCAGTAAGTCACTGAAGATACCTACAAATGTGGTTATGGTCCTGATTACTACTACTATCTTAGGTATTCAAATATTCCTTCAAAGTGTGAAGATCACAATTCAGGGTTACTGAATCTCACAAGGCTTCAGGGATAACCTTTGGTACCGAGTCCTTCTAAACCTGTCCTTCCTTCCCTGGCTGTTTCTCTATGCAGCCAGGCACCTGAAAGTCACAATATGAAAAAGAAAAACACACACAGGAGCTTCCTAGCTCTCCTCTAGTGTCTGGGATATTCAGATTAAATGAAAGCTGTATGGATCCATAAGAAGTATGGAAATATATGATCCATATAGATCCATATGCATCCATATATATGGATCCATATCTTTCATTAATACATATCCATATATATATATCTATATGGATCCATGAAAGATCTTTCCATATTCCATAAGGAACATCAATATAAGATCTATTGCATACATATATCTGGTTTTCAGGGTTGGGGAAGACAGACAAGTAGTATTTTAAAGTTGAATTAGGAAAAATATATATTTACCTATCTTTAAAAACTGTGTTGTGCCTTCTCTCATTTTAAAGGATAGTAAATAATTTTTTTTTTAAATTTTCTGGGAATAATAGAATAAATATTTTCTTTTAATGAGGCTTAATTAGTTAATTTAACATAGCATTAACCTTACCATGAAGCTTTATAAAAATTTTCATTTCCAAGTAGCTTTCCTGTTCAGATATAAGAAAGTGCATCTAAACCAATAAAGTCTGATTCAGGAACTGATGGACTCATTTGCATCCTGGCCAGAACATCAATCAATAGCTTTCATTTTGTTTAAAGGCCAGGGGCCAAATTAGAGTTTGAAAAGTCCTTGTAAAACCTTTGGATAATTTTGAGATTGAGTCTAATGAAAGATTAATGAATACAGGCATCCATTTCTAGCCCATCTATTTACATATGACTTCTACCTTCAGTCCTGCTGAGTGGCAATCAAAGTGAATCAGTCTGTTTCTGCAGATAGCGCTGACTAGCTAAGAATAGCTTCTGCTACCATAGCAGTCCCTTCATGTCATTCTTTTCCATGTCTGTATCATAAACCTAGAAAGTCAGATACAAGAAGAAACAGTGCGTACAGTCTGGGTGATTATCACTTATTAAAAAAAAAAATAATTTACCATAATTTCCTCTCTAAATACAGGAATTATAGTACATACCTAGCTGTGGTAAATATTAGCACATAATGGCTCCTCCAAGCTACCAGCACGGAGAAAAATTTCCACTGGTGAATGAGAGCAGAATGTTCTTTGAATCATAAATCACATTTCCAAAGCAAACAGCTGAGTATATTTGGACACATGGTTCTTTTTACAATGGTAATCACTAGATGGAGTAACCTGAAGTTTTATCCTATTTAATAAATGCAGCTAATTAATTTCACTTTGCCAGTATGAATTTGATCTGTAGAGAAAAGCACATATTTTCATTACTGCTACATTATTTACTTTTATGAAATACTTGATTTGTTTTCTTGTTTAAAAGAGACTAAATATTCCTGATCAAAAATTTTGTTGCATGACTAACACGTTCAGTTTTTGTTTTCATGTGAAATGAGTTATTTTGTAGAAAGATTTCATGTGTGCCACAAAAAGAACTAATTGTCTTTCCTGATGAAATTTGCTAGGTATTTCTCATACTACTCATCTTAATTTAAGCTTCATGAGAACCCTCCCTTAAATTGCATCTGAATGATCTTTTTACTATGGAAATGTTACTTTGAGACTCAGAAATGTGTGAGAAGCCTTTGTTTTCTAGCTATTTGTTTCTTCAGTAGTGATGTCATTTTTTAATATAAAGAAAATAAATATTTTTTAAAGTAGCCCCTTTTATACAAATGTTGCTTCCTTTTCTTGTACCTTCTTATTTTAAACTTTATATATAAAATCAACTAATGTTCAGAAGATATTTTTTCTCTCCCCTTCTCCAGATAAACAGATAATAAATATTTGCTTTGTCCTGATCACCATCAAATAGCTGAGTGTATCTGAAGTGTTCTTCAGTCATTTCCTCTCTTACAAGCTAGCTATGAAACTTCCAGCCATTCTTACCATCTGTGGATCATCACTCTTAAAGACTGAGGAATATCTACTAGCCTACCTAAAAGAATACCTACATAACTAAAGAATAACAAAGTCTCACGAATATTTTCTTGACTGTGATTAGAGATCTTGAAGCAATCAATAGAAGGTTTTACTTATGCTGTAT
The DNA here is from genome assembly GCA_004320125.1 of Scolopax mira. NCBI lineage: Eukaryota > Metazoa > Chordata > Aves > Charadriiformes > Scolopacidae > Scolopax > Scolopax mira. The sequence continues at coordinate 102,835 of BJBW01008335.1, forward strand.
GTACTGAAATGAAAAGGAACATTTTATTGCATCTGTGTAGACATGGAAGAAGACTGGACTGGACTGGACTTTCTTAACTAGACTTTTTTCTGGTTAATTGGATAATGAACAAAAAAGACTTGATTTTCCTTTGCTGTGAATGTTGATAGCTTAATTTTTATTGTGAGTTCTATAAAATTCACGTTCTATACATGGCTCAAGGAAAAGTGCACTTTAGTTGGGACATAAAATACACATGGAGGAATGGTACAGTGTCATCTCTTGACAGAGACATGTATGTATTTTGCTCTGTTTAGAATGACCAGCACAATAATCAACTGATCAGTGAATGAAGATTTTAGCCACTGTCTTACTACAAATGGTAACTAGTAAAATTATCTTGGCAATTAGAAAAATGTACAGTTGGGCTCAGTGAATGGGACCTAAAGATGTCCATTATTAATATAGGTGATTAATAGACACGGTTAAGACTTTAATGTAATAAATGACTCATCTTTGTTAAACTGAATAGGGCGCCAATGAAGAAAAAGCTTTTGAGAAAAAAACTAATTGCCATAAAACACACAATGGTAGATATGTTATAATAATTTATATAGACAACCACATTTGAAGCAAATACTGATGATTACTGAGCCCTTGGGATTACAAAGAACTTGATAAAGGTGTGGATGGGACTTCAAGTCTCCTCAGAAAACTTGAAATAAAAATAAGTTTCTCATGGACCTCACAAATGTTGCTCAAACACCAGTGATGTCATTGCTCTTCTGTAACAATCTTATGTGTTCTGCCAGACTAGTGACAGATTTGTATGTAGAAATGACCTGACTCTGTAGTTCCAGAGCCATAAATTCTACAGGACTTCTTTACACACACCAAAAATAACAAGGGCCACTTGATACCTCACATGAACAACCACATACTAGCCCTGAAAATACTGAAGCTTAGGAAAAAAGGCAGAACTACATTCAAGTTAATATCCCAGTTCTGTTTGTTAAATCACTAACCTGTATTACTCTATATCTGGAAGATACAGCTGCTTAATGTGTGAAACCTAATAAATACACAAAACATCCAGACAATATAAATGAAGGGGGGCCCTAAATGTTGTTCACAAAAAGAAAAGTTCTGCTTCCCAGCGCAAGGCCCATGATTACAATCTACTTTGGTATCTCCAGCTCTGACTAGAGATCTTCTCATTATCAGAGATGAGCCAACACAAACAAAAAAGAAGGCAGACATATGACAAGATGATGTGCTGCAAACTGGTCTGCTCTTTCCAACTATATTAGATGATCTAATAAAAGATATTACCCCTTCACTATGGCTTCTTGTGACTCTCATTGCACTTTGAAACTCTCCAACTGCTCTTGTAGGATTATCTCCGCCATACATGGAGCCTGTTTGTTTTACCCCAGTCTAGTGAATAAATATATATACTTTTATTAACAGAGTTTTTTTGCCATTAATTTTAAATAAGAGTAGAAATATTTTGTATGCTCTTAGAAGATTGTCTTGAAAAACAAGCAACAAACTCAATGAAAACCTTTCTGTGCCATTATACTTTTTTCTTTTAGATAAGCCATTTACCTTTGAACAAACCATTATTCCCATTATGAGTGATTCCGGTAACTGAAATAACTAAATTTATGAAAATTATGCTCTGTGGACCATGTAAATGAACTTACTCAAACTCAGAGCTCCACATTGCAAACATAAATATTTGAGCTTTTTTTCTCATGTATTTTTTTATAATCTGCAGAGAAAAACATGTTCTTCCTGGCTACTGTTTATCTCAGGTTTATCTCAAAGTACGCAACCACAATAAATCAAATTAATTGAACTCTAAATTGCCATTTTTATTACTGATATAAGGGGAAGTTAGAGTCTCTACCTCAGATGTAGAATGCTACAAAGTAGGTATTTAAAGTTTGATGAAATGAATCTCATCTCATCAGAAGATGAATCCCATAAAAAATAGCTGTTTAATGGCCAGTCTATAGAAGAGGTTGTGACACCCAATACTTTACTATCTGATTTAATTAGACAAACCAATTATAACTTTACAGACTTCTGCAGTTCCTGTTTCAATTGTCAGTCTTAAAAAGCTTTTGTATTATAATTTATTTGCTAATCCAATAAAAATTATTGCACTTTGAACCCTGTCCACTTATCCCAAGGAAAGCTGTAACTGGAAAGCTGCTGCTATTCCGTTTTTTGGGTCCTGCTGATTATATTAATTTTTATCTTACAGAATTGTGAAGCTCCTGCATTAATCTTTGTGAAGTCATAAAAATAAGACGTGTCAAGGAAAAAAAAAAACAACAAATGGATTTGCTAAGTTTTACAAATGTTACTAACTTCACAATCTTTAGTTTAGAATTGAAACATCATTTTAGAAAGTTGCTAATTTATGTGTACTCAGTAATGTGAATTTAATTTCATTTAAATGAGATTAAAAGAGGCATACTAACAAATGAGTTAGTTAAAATGGATTGTCAGTCTGACTTAAGGGGATCCTACTCCTCTTTAGTTCTGTCTTTGTATTGCTGGTATATTTGTTATTGGAACTGTAGTATCTCAGCAAAGGAAGGTTAGAAATGCCTTCCTTCACCCAGTGAACAATCACGTTTGGCTCAGAGCAGTTCTCTTCTGTGTGGCTCTAGTACTTCACATGGACATAAATGAATGACTGGAATGGACAGTGATGGACAGGGACTTCCTAAACCAGTTTTCTTACTGTAGACAACATGTAGTTTGATGGTGTTATGCTATTGCTTAGGTTATCCCTATCATCAATTAACAGGAGATAATTAATTTCAATTTTTTTGGCACTTAGGATTTGATGAGCAGGGATGGCATCATCCAAAGGTGCCTGTCTGGTTTACTTAGACAAAAATCTAGAAAACCCCGCTACATGTTGAAGTTTTGAAAAGCTGAATTTGAGTGAGATAATTCCATTCTAAATCTTAAAGGACTTAATTGGGGTATGCATGTTTGCAGATTTAAATACTCTTGTGAACATATAATACAAGCGCACATACAATAAGCGTTCATTTGTTTGAAAAAGGACTTTAGCAGTGTCTAGTGAGTCATATAGATACTGCCAGGAACTAGCATAGCAATGATTTAATTAGGAGATTTTGAAGGTTTCTGAAAGACAGTTGGTATATTAAACTTGTTAACTGAACAATAAGTTAACATTGTGGGACCTATACCAAGTTCATATTAAAGGCTGAACTTTTCTGACTCTGAAGAGGAAAATGCAACACCTGCATAGGGAGGTAGGCTGTGAGACCAAGGCACACAACCCAGCTTTGCAGGCTGATGGCACTGGGTACTAAGGCAGAGAAAGCCTATTCTTAGTAATGCATGCAATGGTTAATACTCTGAACTTCACCTAGTGAACCTGCCATGGTCAGAGGCTCCTAATGGTTGATGTAGTATTGCTCTACATGTCAGTGTCCTTTATGATATTTTCTGCTCTTCACTTACTGCCCCTTAAAACATATTATTGTAGATTTCCAAATACTTTGTGGGTGTTTATCAAAACAAGCTAAAACCAGATGCATTGGACTCCCCAGAAGAGGCCATTGATATAACCACATAACTGAGGCACACATCTTCCCAGGGAAAAAAAGGGTAGAAACTGTTAATTTGTAAGGGTTCTGGATTTGCTGCTCCAGCACAAACTTCCTGGAATCTCTAAATTCCTGTTCCAGACAGCCAGAATTGCATCTGTGAATATCTTTATAATGTCAGCTCCACTGCTTTAGTTTCCTCAAAACCATGGCCCCATTGATTTAATGAAATGGTAGTTTCCATTCAGCATGGCTTACACTCACTGAGTCCCAGCTTTCCTCCCAAGTATTTAATCTTTTGCTAGTGTTACTCTCAGGGAAAATCTTGTTACTGTACATTTGAAGACAGAAAATCAGTCTGGTTTAGTTCATTACTAGCATCACATCATCACTCTTTTGAAGATATCCTTAGACATTTTAGAGACTGCACTCAGTCGCACAAAGCAAGCGAGTGAAACTACTTCTTCCACCTGATGGAAACACAACTACATTTTTTTGTTTTGCTGCCACAAAAATGTCAAACTTCATCGCTTCACAACCAACATGTATCCATAAACAGTGACTGACTAAATATAGAGTCTGGGAACATTTGAGATATTTCTGTGTTTGTCACAGAGTTCATGGGACCGAAGCCACTTATTGTCTGCATGAATGCACATCACAACAACTCGAGGTGATGTCAGTAAGAACTCAGACAAGAAACTTCAGCTCTGATGTGAATTCAGAAGCTGTGGGAGCAACCTTAAAACCCCTTGAATACCAGCAAAATCAAAGTCCAGGACTTTCATTAAAAAACCCACACATTTGCATGAAAAAGGTTTTAGAAAAATGAAATCCATGTCTGAAGGTGGCCAAAATAACACAATAACAATCTTCCTCTGACTTTGAGCCAGCAGACATTTGCAGTTTAGTTTGAGGAATCCCAGGAAGTTTCCACAGTGAGAGGTATGCTTTGCTCCAGCAGCCTGGATGTCAAGCCACTCACTCATCTGTTTCTGAGCGGCTGCAGTTTTTAGCAAGATACTAAAGATAAACCATTGCTTATTTTGGAATCTCAGAAGCTGACTGAGTGGAGTGTCAGGCAGAGACTGGAGCTAAGCCAGGTCTTGATTACACATACAAAGTCAGAGCTTTATTCTCAGTCAAATTCCATAATTATTAGGTATGTTTTTACTTTGCCATTATAGAATATGAGTTTAACATTCTATAAATTATTATTTAAGACATAATTGTGCAAGTTCATTAGTGCCACGTTAATTAAATTGTCAGGTTTCTTTCTTTTCATTACAATTATTTGTTCCTTGTCTGTAAAACAATCAGTGCAGAAAGAAAAAAAAACTGTCCATGAAATAGTGTTATATTCCAGAACCTTTGAGAGCCATATTACTTTTACATTAGTGTAGGTTTTACATTTAATTGACTATGTTTCATTAAGCACAGAGATTTATTGCCCCTTGAAGAAAATATTGACCTCAGCTTTGCCTTGGTCAATAGTTTGTCTTACAGGTCAAGAGAATTTAAAAACCTCGCAAAAAGTAGATATCTGATTATTATTTACAAGTATGCAATTTATAGAATTACATACTAATTTAAAATGAAATATTCTGTCATATATAATAATTGCAACAGAAACACTTCTAAACTCAAATAGTAACCCATAATAGTTTTGTCAAATACTTCATGCTCCACCCTTCCATCTTGAGTGCTCAAGGCTTGATCTTACTAGAATTATTGCAAGAACACCAATGAATATTCACACATATGATATTCTGATTGCCAACAGAATTCAGACTGAAGGAAACCAGCTTCATCTTCTTTCTGAGGGGTCATAATGCCAGATATGATTGCTCTCATTCACCTCTAAAAACTATTCTCAATCCTAGATAATTCATAATAAATTTCCAAAATTTTATTTTAATATGATAAGTATTTGTAACCCAGTAGAGCAACCGTTAAAAGCAATGGTTGAATAAAAAAGGTCTTCACCTTTGCAAGAAAGGCTACACAACCTTCTGTGAGTGACTCTGTGGGTCTTGAGTACCTGAGCAGTAGATTTTTTGTTCCTTTTTTATCTTTCAAGGGTAGGTTGGATGGGTTCAGGACAGTGTTTCACAGTAATAAAAAAAATTAGTTACACATTGCTATGGGCAATCCATTAGCCCATTACCTTAAATTGGAAACTCTTATATTAAGACTTGAAATGCAATTAAGTAATCAGTGTTATTAAAAATACTGAAATTATCTATATAATACTTTCAGAAGGTTGTTACTGTTTCAACTTTTCATTGAGAAACATGACTGACTTCCCTAGAGAGACTTCAAATATTAAAAGAAAGTTACAAAATGCAAACCCCGTGATAATAACTTACAAGTGGCAGTGCTGACTGCTGCATGCTATAAGTCTGTATATGGATACCAGAAATTATATCCTACATCAAAGAAACTTACATGATGCGTAATGGGATTTAATGTTAAAAAGTGATCTCCTTTAGAGCCTTACAGTTGTTGCAAAGGCACAAAAGCCCAAAGAAATTCACACATTTCAGGGAGAATAAAATGTAGAGTGATTTTTTTAATGTGGAACATAAACACCAGATTTACATTAGTTGTTTTCTGTGACAGGGAAACTTTTCACATTTTTTCCTGTAATACTGACGTTTTCAAATTGGTTGAAAAGGAAAACTAGTATTTGTATATTATTCTTGTTAAACTGAGAAGTCCAGCCATCATGAATCACAATGTCTTATTTTACTTTTGATATATACTTCAACTGAGTATATTTTAAAATCAGAGCCTACCTGAACAAACTTTTGTTGAAGACTTATTTCACAGTCAACAGCTGAATTTTATTCATGGACTTGATCCTCAGTGTTTTTATTTAGACAGCTTGTCCCATTTATTTCATCTGAAGCAGGACAGATTGTTTTAAATACAAGTAATGGAGAATAAATGGAGTTAAAAGCTTCCGAGAAAAGCTCTGCCCTCAGAGAATTATTAGGTTAGTTCTCCTGAGAAACAAGGCTAAAGAAAAAAGGAAATTTGGCAGTTCCTCACAGAAACACTATTAAGATCACAATCACAAACTATTCTTATGCAAGAGATCAGCTTGGCTAAATCTTCTGCTCTTCATTAACCTCAAACACAAAAAGGAAGCATGAAGAAATTGGAAACTAGGTCAGTATATCAGGGACAAGGATAAAAGAACAGTGTAAGTATGTATGGACAAAATTAGAAAAGCCAAGCCGTGAAATATGGCACAGTCAGAAAAGACCACAAAGAGGAAAAAGAAAACATCTGTAAACACATTATTAGCATGTGGAAAATCCAGTGGAGAGCTGATTCACTGTTAAGTGGGAGGAACCTCTAGTCACAGACGCTGCCAGAAGGGCAAGAATTGTCTTGTGTTGTTCCATTTCATTGAGGCTCTTGCTGTAGTGAGGTTGTTAATGTGCAGCACTGGTCTAAGGATACTTGGGGCTTGCAACACTGAACTCATATGAGCGTGGCAGAAACAGTGTAAAACAAACCCTTTGCTTGTTGGTCCCATCTTCTGTTCCAGATCACTGTCCTTACAGCAGAACAAGAAAAAGCAGCTTCTGGTCCTTCAGTTAGTGTTTTGTCATCTTAATGCAAATGCACTTTCACATGAATCTAATGGAGGTGATTCAGGTGTGAAGGTAGATCAAATACTAGAGTAGCCCTGAGTCCTTATGTCCCAATATTAGTTGTTTGGAAGAGGCTGCAGTGAGACACAGAAAGAGGAGATCAAACAGGAGAAAGACAGAAACAGAATTATAGACCAACCAGCTCAACTTAAGTTCCTGGAAAAACACTGGGACAAATAATCAAACTGTCTGAAAGCACCTTGAAGATAACAAGGGGGATGAACAACAGCCAACAGCGATTTGTCAAGAACAAATTACGTCAAATCAATCTAATTTTCTTCTATGATAAGGTAGCACATCTTGAGGACAGAAGGAAAGCAGGAGATGTAATATAGCTTGACTTTAATGTATCTTTTGATTCAAATGTGGCATTCTCCTTAACAAGTTAGGTCTGGAAATCAGGTCTGGAGGAAAATTCTGTAGACTCATGACAAAAAGTATTATAAAGCCACAATTAATTTACAGTCTCACTGGAAGGATGTATTTATTGAGTTAGGATCTTTGGAAGGTTTCTTGCACCCAGAAATGTTTGCTATCTTCAGCTACTTTAATTCTATAGGGTCAAATATGAGGTTCTGAACTTAAGTAGAATTATTAACTAAAAAATTACACACAGAGAACATCTCGTGTAGTACCGATTATTTCAGGAAAGATTCTCATTCGTGGATCATAAACTGAACACAGATCATTAATGGTGTGCTACTGTGAAAAACTCAACTGCCATACTGGGATTTGCAAACAGGAATGCAGACTGCAAAGCATGGATTTGTGTTTCAACCCTGCATTGGCTAGGACTAGTTGGACTAATATATCTGGTCTGAAGCACTTGAGATGGATTTGTAGCAAGTTCAGAGGTGAGCAGCAAGGTTCACTACAAGGTACAGCGTGCCAGGAAACACTGAAGGAAACAGAGTTGTTCAGAATAAACAGAAGACTGAAGGGACATAAGATAGTAATCTTCAAATATGAAAGGAGGTTGGGAAAAAAAAGGAAATAATTTGTTCTCTTTGTCCAGTGCAGAGAGAATTTTAGCTAATGGGTGTGCAGCAGTACAGATCTAATACAGCCCTTGTGAAAAACTTCTCAATCTCAGGGGGAGTTAAGTGCTGTAGTAGATTGTGGGAGGATGTGTAATTGCTCTTATTTTCTATGAATGTCAGCAGTGACGTAGGTTCAGTAGATCCCACCTTGGACTAGATGACCTCTCAAAGTCCTTTCCACATCTCTGTCTTTATGAGGAGAATGCATCTGAAGCAGGGCTGAAAGCCAAAACAAATCAAGGGGAAACTGAACAGTGCTCCTCATGACAAAAGATGCAGAGACACTTCTTTATGTTACAAGTTCCTATAAAAGAACAGAATGGAAAAAGAGGACTATGCACTGGGATAAATATGAGCAATTTGCATTGACATTTACATGGAATTAAATACCAGAAAATTCAATGAATTTGTTTTTTATATATATACATATATATAAATAAAAAATATATAATATGTCTCTATATAGACATACATAAAATAATTTTAAGGTCATAAATTTTAGTCACACTTGCTATATGTTGGTAAATGTTGATTAAAAATATTCTTTACATAATATTGTGGTTTATACGTGGTATACATTATTTTTTAATAATTTCATTTTTATAACAGTAGTGGACAACATGAAGAGACAGCTGGGAAAAATGTTTTTCTCAGATATATGAGTATGAACCCATCTGAGTTTAGTAGTACTTGATGCAAAATTTGGATTGAGTTTTGTATGAGATACAGTTTGTGCAATTTATTTAGCACCAGTTTTAATATTCAATATTTTCTCTTTATTCCCAAAGAAATAAGAAAGTTATAATGCCAGAAGTTAAGATTTTCAGGTTCTGTATTGATTCTGTTAAAGTGACTGAAATGTCTGTATGTGTGTGATTGCACTGTTCAATCTTTAGTTTGGACTCTTTAGTAGATCCTATTTCTGAATAGCATTAATTCCTTACATTTTTAATGATTAGAGCCAAGGTGGTACTATCTACATCATGCCTACACCTTAGACACTGACAGATTTAGATGCTTCAGACGGAAAACTGTATTAAAGAGGCTATCCAAAGACAAATTTTGATAAATTTTATTACTGGTATAAGAAACATATCTCAGTCTTCAAGGTTATAGTACTTTCCATCGGCAACAATTTGATTTCTGGACAGAGGTAACATAATTTCCTCCTGCTGACAATCCTATCAGCAGTAGCTTTTAACAGCTAGTTAATTTAGGATCGCAGAAATTTCACAGAACTTCTTCTGATAATGAATATATCTTGTGATCTACTGTATCCTTTTCTTCATACAAAACAGATCCATAACCAGCAAATATCACAATCTTTTCTGTAATTTTAATTTTTTTCTTACTTTTTTTTTTTTTTTTGGTAAAATTTTAGGAGAAATCCCAGGATGGACATGCTAAAATTTCATATCTGCAGTGGATGAAGAGCTCTATAATTTTGCTTCAGAGGAGTTGCCAATGCCTTGTGTAGTGCAACTTTAATTATTTATTACAGGAAATACCACATATCTGTTCTGAAACTAGCATGTTTATTTTTTGCAACTCATAAAACAAAGAACCCATCATAACAAATATTTCTTTCAGAACACAATTTGCATGACTTTTTTTCATCTGTGAAAAATCTAGACTCAAAATGTTGTGCTCCTCATGGTCTTTAATCATGACTACCACTTTTATCACACAGTTTTTTGATACCTTAATTGTGTTCTAATTATTTGAAGGGCCCGATTTCTAAATCTGAGCTCTGAAATATCCTGGATTACAAATAAAAGAGTGTAACAACTGATTGCAATTCACATGAATTCACATACTATACCGGTAAAACTACAATGTGGTCAGCAAAAGTGTTCACTATAGTGTTCATTTAACATTCCGTCGGAGTGCAAGCTTCCAAACAGTGTGAAGATAGGACCTTCACCTTGCTAGAATAAAAGGACATTTGACTACGTAGTTTTCAACCTATGACAAATTATATATGATCAGCAAGAAAGAGCTGTTGGTTTGGGATTTTTTGAGGTTTGTGGATTTTTTTGTTAATATGAGCCCTGAAGTTCCTCTTCAGTCTCTCTTTCTCTCTTCCATCTCTGTGGAGTAAGGTGATTCCATCATGAAACAAACAGCATGTTTTTCATTTTGCAGCTAGAATTTGAGCAAGGTGCCAGGACAGCTGTTTGCTGTAAAAAAAAAAAGCTGAACTGACATTAGCAAACATAAGAAACACAATAGCACAGCAGTTTTTCTGCTATTTTTAGGAAATGGGTGTTGCATTTAAACTTCCTAATCTCCCCACTGAAAGTAAATTAGTAAGCGATACTGCTTTCGGTTTTCCCATTTCCCAGAAGCCAACCTTAACATTTCATAGTCAGCTACAACTTGTATATTGAAATGCTGGACAGATGCACATTACTGTAACATCAGTGAGGACCAGGGTGGACAGATTCAGTATATTGATTATTTGTTTTGTCAGTTGGGTGAAAAAATTCCACTTTGTACTTCATAAATCTGTTTAAGACCTAACTGAAAGTTCTTTGCAACATGATTTGAGTGTGGTGTGTTGGAAAGGATAACAGAGCCCAAATGAGGCATTGTAACACATTATACAATACTGACCAGAGGACTAATATTTTGTGACAGACTATGTACTACCATGGAAACTTGGAAGGTCTGTTTTTCCTGCTTGGCAGCAATGCTAACTCACTACATTGGTCTAAACAAGTCGTTTAAGCTTCTTTGACTCTCATTTTTGCTGTCTGCTAGACAAAGGTCGTTATGTTTTGTGACAGAAATTTAGAGCTACAGACTCATGAAAGCACTCTATCAGCAGAAATATTGTTAGTATTAATTATATAACTGAAATTATATACAACACCGAGTATGTACCATCATCTGTTTTCCAGGACAATTGTAACGCTTCTTTTTAATTTCTCTTCTCTCAAGACTGTATCATTATCATCTAAGAAAGCAAACATTTAAAGATATTGATATGAAGCCAGGAACACCTGAGTGAGCTTTAAAATATATTGCAGTGAAGGATGACAGAGTACAAGTTGATATTGAAAGACTTCAAACAAGTGAACTATAAAATATATTGTTGACTTTTCTTGAAATGTTTCCTGCCATTACATTTTTTTTCTTCCCTTACAAAATAAAAAGCCTTCATTCTTACGTTCATTTCTCTCAAGGGAAGACAATGATGTTCTGTGTCAACAATACAGTAATTCTGGTATAAGGGGTCCTAGTGCTAGATTACAACCACTATGGCCATGCTACAACTGATTTATTCTATCAGTCTGGCAGTTCAGATTCCACATGAATTTCTGACAGGCTAACTTTATCCTGTATCAGGTGTTCTCCATTCCTCCATTCTTTATTATAAATGACATATTACATATATTGCCTAATCTAACTGCAAGGCTGGCATATGCTAGGCTTATTTTAGACTATTGTTATATGAGCAAGTGATGTAGTAATCCATAAACCCTGTAATATTAAATATGGAACCACAGTCTGACAGGTGTTTAACCATGTCACACTACAGAAAAGTGGTCAGACGTTAGTTATATTAAGATTAAATAAAAAAGGTTCAATTTCTTGCCACATGCATGTTACTACTGTTTATAATTCACTGCAGACAAAGGTTGCTTCCAAGGTTTATGCTACGTAATTACTTGTTTGGGATCTAATTTTATTTGTGTTGAAATCAAGAGAAACATTTGTATGAATGAATCAGTGGATTGAGCATGTTGTCTCTGACAACTTATTTTATTTCTGTTTAATCACACACATTTCAGCTGCTCTAGTGTCTTGAAAAATATGGCTAGAGCAGGTCAGGTGCCTATTCAATATTGCAGTCCAGAAAGACCTTGATCAGTCACTTACCCTAAGAAGGGACATCCCAATTTGACCTGAAAGTTCTCCAAATGCTTTGTACTTGCCTGGGATGACCCTGTAGTAAGCAGCTGTGTTTCTATTTTTTGCCTCCATCTAACCAGGGTCCAGGAATGAGGCAGAGTGGCATGCAAGTTCCCAGCTAGGGAGTCCTGAGTTCAAAGCAGTCCTGACACACTGACCAGGGGAAGGTGTGCCTGCCCTGTAAGAGTGCACTAAGGACATGTCAACAAGATTCTCTTATCTGACACAAAAATCACAAAACACTAGAGTATTAACTGTAAGAGGTATTCCTCTACCATTTAGGAAAAGAATCCCTCGGAGGGAGTGCAAAGTCAAGCAGTCTTAATGACAAGGCTTACAACCTCTGCAGATCTTCCAGGTACTTTGTGTTTTGTAGTCACTGAGAAGGTCCCCTGGTACCCCAGTCCAATATCTGTAAATCCACCTCTGACATGCTACCATGTTTTGGTACCTTTAAAGGGAAATCATACATTTATGGACAATGCTGATAAGATCCCAAAGTAGTCTAAGGGCTCACCATATGTCCTGGGCAAGTGGAAAGAGATAAAAAATGAGCTTTTAACTGTACATAATGAACTTCCTTATTCTCATGCATTCCGGTTATTTGGCCTGGAAGAGAGGGTGAGATATACAGGATATGCATTTGATTGTTTGAAAGTTAGTCACCATATCTCCAAAGAACTGAGCCTTAGGGTAAAAAGTTACTGTGTTTTGCATATAAAATAAAAAAGGAAACAACAAACAAACTGGGAGTTTTCTTTGTGTGTATGGATGAAAGTATAAGAGACCAAGGGAATACAATCTTTACTATTGACTGTTTAGGACACAACAAAAATTAAACTGGGAATTATTTAATAGCTGTGAGACATGCAATAAAATATTTGTCAAAGAAAAGTGTATGTCATTTTTATTAAGGTTTCCACCGGTGAGCATCAGTTTTTTCATGATATAAATCATACCTCACTAGCTTATTAGTTTGCTTTTATGAACACATCTTCCTGAAAGAAGTAGAATTTTTCCTTCCTTTTTTTTTTTTTTTTTTATTATTGCTTTATTACAATGCATCATGAAATACCAGGAGATGGAAACTTTGAAGATTAAAAGCATCTTTACTTTAAATCATGTTATTTTGAGTTCTATTTGTATAAAATTATTGAATAATTTCCCTGGTTTATGTATTTGCATCTTTTTGATATAGTAAAAGTTTGCTCACATTTTTTATCCAGCATAATAAAAGTCAAATAATTCAAAAGTGGAATATATTCCTCCTTTGTTGACCTAACAAACAACTTCACACATAGTGCATACCTACACCGCAGTATAACCTAGACATAGACAAAACAATTTATCTGTCTGCAGTAGCTCCTGGCAGCAATACAGCCATAGCAACACAAAATTTGTTGGGGTAGTTGATACCACTTCTCAGTCTCTGTTCCTTTTGGGATGTTACTTCTTCAGCTGGTTTAAGACGTCTTTCCCATTCATTCCTCCTTTATGTGCAGGTGATTGTGCAAATACAGGACGTATGGGATCTGGTTGGCTGAAAGCATCCTGGAGAAGAAAGTGTAGGGGAATATATATTTTTTTTAAACTGAAAAATATTTAATATCCTGTTTGCTGGTTGCATCTTTGAAGTGCAGGTGATAGCAAGAGGATAGGATTGAGCAGCCAGGCTGATGCCTGCATGAGGCATTCCCACAGCTGAGACAGACCTGTGTAACCACTCTGTGATTGGAGATGGAGCTCCGTGAGTATTATCTTTAATGTCATAGCTGAGCCTGTGCTGATCACTGAAATGACCTCTGAAAAAGACTTTCTAAGCACCACTTCTTTGGTGGGATTATTTTGAAATTATGTTGTTTAAATGCTTTGGTTTATAATACAACTATCACAAACAGAGCTTACCAACACAGATAGGAAAGGCAGAAATCAGCAAATAGCACATCCCAGACTGACTCTATTAGAGAAAAAGGTGTTTTGAATTACATCCAGAAATGTAAACCCATGTCCCCAAACCAGTCCTATTTTGAACTTTAAGCCCTAAATTATGCTTGTGGGGAACAGGTAGGAATCTGACCCTTAACCTTTGGTCACTCAGGTATTTCACAGGTGATCACTGGTATGTTCTAGCACCTGTGCAGACCAAGCCTCATTCCTTATTCCACAGTAGAGTAAATTTGCCTGGCTCCCAAAGTGATTTGATGATGACCTTTATTAGCTACTAACACATTGTGACTCAATCTTTCTTTCATAGGCATAGAAGAAATATAAATGCCTACAAACATAGTAGCACAGGAAAATGAAGATAACAAAAAAGGAGGAGACAGGAGAATGGCCAAAGTAAGTGGGTAAAAAAAGTCAAAGAACAGTTTACACATAGTTTTTCTAAGGAGATATTCAGATCACTTTACCTGTATTGAGACACTAGTCTTAAGGAGCCTCCAGGTGAACTCTGACTTGTTTTGGAGGTTGTTTTTCACAGCTGATGTTCTGCCTCTCTGGGAGGTGAGCCTCTTGCCATACACATCACACCTGACAGAAATGAATATATGCCCCAACCTGTGCACCTTCATTTGCAGCCCAGCAGAGTACTTTGAACTGACTCAGTTTAGCTTTGGGGCTGTGTACCAGGCTGAGCTCAGCAGCACTCAGCTGTGGGGGTGCTGGTGTGGGTGGGCTGCTACCCAGTACATAACCAGGGCAGTAAATTTGGCAGAGAGGCCAGTGGATAACAGGTGTCAGTAAGTGCCCAAATAGTCCTGGAAGTACTCAGATGATCCCATCTTGAGGTACACTTACTGTAACTCAATTTTAGAGCTATTTAACCCTATTAAAGATATCTACATTAGTTTCATTAAAACAGAAGATAAATTCTACATATTTTTCCATCATTTTAATTTCCCACCTCACATTTCTTTACTTGCTTTCTTCAGTCCGTTGATTTCCCTATCACTGCCTTTCTTCCTGCTTGCTCTTTCTTTCTTCTTATCTTGTAGTAGGCAATCCCTGTGCTCCATGAGATAGGTTTGTAAGCACAAGCTCCATGAATATAAAAGGGATGCATACCATCCTAGTCAAGGTAAAAAAGGCTACGGAAAATATATGTGCTAGCCACACAGAGATGCATAGCTACTTTAAGATGACAGGTTCAGTCAGCATATTTCAGTAGACTTGGGCTATTTCAGTTCTGTTTGCATATTTTATATCAAGTGACCTGCCAAGTGTCATGAAGGGAATAGAGAAATCAGTCAAGGTGATGGATGAGCTGCAGACTTGATTATTTATTCAAATTATTCCCACAACGATTCAGTCTTGCTGATTGCAGACAGCATTTTGTCAGAATCATTAGGAAAGGGCAAAGGTGACAGGAATTTAATGGCCAAATTAGAGTTATTGAACGGTTCCGAGTGTGACGATATTTTTAAAATCTGAAGCAGAAGACTGTCTTTATAAGTGACTAGCAGCATTCAGAGCTCTTTTCTCTAAACTATCTGGTTTTTTGCTCTTGAAAGTACATATGCAACTCCAGTGGTATTCCAGAGAGTTTCTTCAGTAACTCCCAGTTTTCCTACAGGCCCTTTCTCTTAAAAGAGACATTCCCTCCCACACTCCTTGAAATATTTGAAAAAATACTTCAAGTATGTCTTTGCCCCCTCCTCTCTTTCCTTGTTCCATTAGTCATCACATCGGTGTGAGGGAAGCAGTGAGGAGCAGGTGGCACAAGAGGCTGATGCTGAACAGTGACCTGCTGCAGCCCAGCTCCTTGGCATCAAGGGGTCTCAGATTTCCTACAAAGACTCTAACATGTTTATGCAAAATTGTACACGTATTTTTCATCTGCAACAACACTGCAGCTGTGTACAAAGAGAGAAGAGCGTGTGGAGGGCACGGGGACTGTGAAAAAGGTACCTTTATTCCAAGTACCCTAGGTTCTGTCCTTTGTTTTCCCTACAGAAACAGTTTTTTTTGGTAAGTATTATATTAAGCATGCTGATAAACTCCCTTGGAGAATGATAACCAACTCATACTTGCACTCCTAATACAAATGAAGTGTATACTCCATTATACAGAGACCTGCAAATTGTTCTTGCCTGGTAAGAATTCAGATGTTTAAAAAAATAACTTTCCACTTTCTTTGAAAGAAAAATAATATCAGCCTGGCCCACAGTCCTTTTCAACAACATCAGCTTGTAAGAACTTCAGAGGTATTAGAATGTCGTCATTGATTAGACATTAATTAACATAAAATGCTGCTAAGAATTAAATAAATATTTTCTTCACATTATTAAATAATGGAATAAGTTTTCAATGACATTAATTTAGTGTTAGTGAGATTTAGACAAGAAGTTTTAAATGATATAACATAGAAAGACCTTAAAACATATTAATAATTTGCTTACTTTCAAATATCGTCATAAAAAAGTCCAAGAAAAAGGATATTCACAATAAAAATACAACAAGAAGTGAAAGAGAACAGTGTCTAATCATAAATACATTCAGTCCCATTGAGAAAAAATCTAGAAGTGTAGCAAACTAGATGGTAGATTGAAATATGACAAAAAGTTTCTCCTGTCGTAAATAATGTATAGAAAATTTTTCCTTTACCTCCATCTTTTAAAATGGATCAACTAAACATTTATTTTTGATTTAACATGAAAATATGTTAAATAAATAGCTTGATTATTGAAAACCTGTATTTAAATATCAAAAGATGTGATCTAAGTTCATTCCTTTGTAAAACCATTTGTGGTGGTAATTACAAAATGTATGATTCGTTACTTTTTATTTAGGAAGACTAAATTTGGAAGACAGTTAAATCCAGATTAATCTCACCTAACCTTAAACAATTAACTGAAACACCTAAGACAGGACAGTTGTTTTCCTGAGTTCACTCTGCAGGCAGATGTTTATAGAGGGTCATTTGATATTATGCTTGGCATCAATTCAGTTTGTTCTGTGGCAAGTTGAATTTAGACTCTTGCCACTACTACCTGCAATTTCTACTATGATCCAAGAGTTCAAAATTTGGAAACAAACATTAAGAACAATACACTTGTGTTTATTAGTTGATCAGAGAATTACTGGGAGTTGCTAGTGTTGTGCAACTGAAAAACAGATGACATCAGGGTCCGTAAGCTGAAGCACTTGCAGCACAGTTTATAAGAACCGCTGACATTATCAGGATTTGTCCAGCTTGAGAAGTACTGCATAAAAATCTCAGCAGTCAGAACAGATAGATTCAAAGTGAAAGATGTATTGAGAAGTGCCCCTTATGATAATAAGAGTGGAAAGCCTTTCTTATGAGAGCAGCCAAAACACTTCGGGCTTTTCATCTTAAACAAGCCTGAGCTGACATGATTTCTTTCTATGCACTTATCAGGTTTACTGCATATGGGTCAAAAACACTTAAACAAACTATTTGTATAATAACAACAGGAAACAATTCATCCAATTATTTGGATTAATCCAGTTGTATATCTAAGATTCAAATTAAAGATTCATAATTGTCAGAGAAGTGAGATTCTCTAACCATTTTCCAAACACATCCTGAAGACAAAAACCTCACTGCCTTAATAATGCAGTTTACAAAAGACATTGCAAAATGTATGTGACTGAGTTCATGAGGCACAAAATCTGGTAACCCACTCTCTAGATTCCCTGTTTTCAAGAAAATCTGCCTTTGATGATGAGTGCTATGATGTTACAATTGACTAGATTTGACTTTGCAGACTGATGCAAAGGAATGAAACTCCATACTATCTCCATAATTACCAGTACAACAAGTTTTCCATGGTAGAAAACTCATCTAGAATTTCCCAAAGCTACCAAGTTTCAGAAATAGGGAGATGCGTCTTCAGTTTGCTGCTCTCTCCCCTCAATCCCCAGCTTTTTATTTTGAACTGACGTACAGACAGAAACTATAATTCAAAACAGTCCAGATGCAGAATGTAAAATATTAACTAGGCTTCTTATTTATTTCTCCTCTGTGCAGTCTCGAAGGCCTCCAGCTCCTTGCATGGCTGGTCTTTAAATAGTGTATGGTCATGACTTTGATAAATTCCCCTTTATGTGGACAGGAGTGGGATGTGACCAAGCATTAGTTAATATCCTTTATCTCTGTGATATAGAAATTAAGCTCCACTTTCTTCTCGAAAATAGCATTAACATTTTGCAGAAAAGCATTCAGGTTATTTTTGGGTTTGTGTCTAAAAGTTGTTTCCAATTCCAATGTTAAAAGGTATTGTAGGGATTGAAAAGGCTCCTGCGGAGCTTTTAGCGATTAAGCTCTTTGCAAGGTGTGGAAGTAAAGAAGTAAAATGAATATTGAGGGTGGGAAGTCTTCAGGTTCCAGGCTCTTCATTATGACATGTTTTATGAGCTTTTCATTCTCGCAGACAATCTTAGCAACACGATAAAGAGAGCTCAGAGAATATCGATTTGCATTACGTTCAGCAGAGCTACTGACCGGAAGGCATGTCAATGCAGAATCAGGTTTGGCTAAATCTTCATAAGGTCTGAAGTAAAACCCTCACTGTTCATTCATTGCCTTTTGTTTGGCTAATCAAAGGCAGAGAAATATAACTCTATTGTGAAGCCTTATTTTGTAAACCATGGGGGAGCATCTAAACATGACAGAATGTAGCAATAATTGTCTAAATTATGCACTAACTTGTAAATACCACAGCTCCTTGTACTGCACTTATGGAATTCAGCATACTTGTACTATTGACTGTGTTAACTATTATATTGAGTTAGGAACAAAGCAAAATTCCCTTATGCTGCTGAACTCTTACTATGTCACATTCCCCTGTGAGAGTCTAAATTCAACTTCAAGCACAATTGCAGTAAAATTCAGAGTGAAATAACTAGAATGCCAACAGTAAATAAAACAAAGAATTGACAGTAAGATGAAAATATCACCTGCAGAAAAAATGACAACTGTTATTTTGTAAAAGCAATTATTTAAGTATCTACATATCACATATCATATGAATGAGAATGGGTTTCCGGTGTTCAAACACAGCATGGAAAAAGTCCAGTGCAGACACTTGTTGGTTTCTATTGCAAACTTCACTAAAAGAGAAACACAAAACCAAACAGAGAAGTTTCTCTTGAGCTACTGGTAAACTGCCTTTGCCTCTCCATGTCCTTACCTGAAGACACATTTGGGAGCTTGCCTGCATCATACCTGTTCGGCTGTATTTCAGCAGAAACAGTATTATATTACGATATAATAAAAATACAAGATTAAAGCCTGCTAAACTGTTTATGTTAATAATGCATTTACTGTGAACAATGACCTGTTTCCCTTTCCTGTCCTACCTTTCTTATCTCTCCTAAAATGTATTGTATTATTGACAGGATTGCTTCTACAAGAAAATAAATTCCATTTAGTAGGATAAGTTGTTTATTTAGCCCATTTTTAAACATTCTCTGAAGAGTGAGTGTAAAAAACATGGTTCAGGTTCCTATGTATTTTACTAGTAGAGACCAAAGAGAACCCAACCAAGATCCATGAAGAATCTCAGGATTTATCCTAGTGAAAATAACTGTCTTAAGTTTTCCCAGATGATTTTACCACAGTTGCCAAGTATATCAAGCACTTCATTTCATAAATGTTATTTGTCCATCTAAGTCTACATCATTTGGAGCTTTTCACTCAGTTCTGAAAAATCTGTCAGGACAAGGATAAATGCTAATCTGGAAGGTTTGGTATTAAGAAGATAATGCCTGCCACAATTTTAGAAAGCCATTTTCAATTGCACCAGAAAGAACAGGAAAAGAATTTGTAGTGGTGACTATTTCATCGGGGGGAGTTTGTTTAGCTTTTTTTAGTGTGTATATTAAAAAATTAGTTCTGAAACCCTTTAAAATCAGCAACAATTAATAGCTATCACACCTCTAATTACTAGTGAATTGTTTATTTCCGTCATCTCTCATTTGTGGTACTATTGGTATTTGTGGGTTGATAGTCTTTGAATATTTATAGAACATGGGCCTCTTGGAAAAAAGAAAGGTAACAAATATTCTACAGATATATATTTTGCATTTACATTAAAATTCATTAAAATTTCTGGATGCATGAGCACAAATCTGAAGAATCTATTGGCTCTCCTACTATTTAAAACTTTTAATACTGCCTGCTAACCAGATGTATTTATATCAAAGATGCTATTTGTAAGTTACTATATTTCTCAACCAGGTCTAGTCAGTACATACTAACAATGAATTGTAAATGAGAAGATGTATGAATTTACACTTCAGTGTCCAAAGAAGAACAACGAATCTGGTGAGGGGTCTAGAGTACAAATCTGATGAGGAGCAGCTGAGGGAACTGGAGTTGTTCAGTCTGGAGAAAAGAAGGCTGAGGGGAGACCTGATAGATCTCTACAACTACCTGAAAGGAGGTCATAGAGAGATTGGTGTTGATCTCATTTCCCAAGTAAAAAACAATAGGATAGGATGAAATTGCTTCAAGTTGCACCAGGGGGGCTTTAGATTGAGTATCATGAAAAAATTCTTCACTGAAAGGGTTGTCAAGCACTGGGACAGGTTGCCCAGGGAAGTGGTTGGTTCACCATCCCTGGAGGTGTTTAATTTTGGACATAGTTTAATTTTGGACTTGGCAATACTAGGTTAATGGTTGGACTTAATGATCTTAAAGGCCTTCCCAACCTCTCTTATTCTATGATTCTATAACTATCTGATCAAATGAAACAAAGATGGAGACAGATTCCTCTCAGAGATGCACAGTAATGGGACAAGAGACAAAGGACATAGGTTGGAGCAAAGGAAATTTCATTTGCATATTAAGATTTAATTGTTTTAACCATTGGGATGGGTCAATTACAGGAACAGAACATGCAGACACATCATGGTATTCCATCTTTGTATGTGTTCAAGGCTTGACTAAAGAATTTGGTTAGACCTTTTCTGGAGCAGGTGTTTAGACCAGTTGAATTCATGAGCTCTCATCCAGGCTGAACTATTCTGTGATCTTATGCTCACTCCAAACACTTTTGGGACCCTTTACACAAGTGCCTATTTGAATAAAACTTATAAAAAGGTAGATATCTCTAAATCTTTTTCCCCTATCAACCCAAGTTGAAATTAGCCGAGAGTCTGGGCACAGACTTTCAGAGGGAGTGATTGCATAAATCATGTTTCACAGAAAAGCAAGCAAAAAATGTAGTTAATCAAATGTTGGCATGCAGTTCTTTAGAATAGTCCATCCAGGTTATATTTAATTTTCTTCTATCTGAAAAAGTAAAAGATTCAGAGAACAAAGCATCATTGTTGAGAATATTAATTTTGGACTCTGTTAGCCAGGTCCCAATCAAAGGTTTCTTTGTTAGGTAGTGAAACCTTTCTCTTACAAAGCCAAAACCACTGTAGAAACAAAGACTGCACATAAGGGGATAAGAAGACCAAACCCCAGCTAGACTCTGTCAGTGCAGCTCCAGAACAAACTGCAGAGCAGATTCACAGCTGGTGTCTATCAGATCAGATCATCTAACCATCAGATGAGCATCTGGTCCCACACACAAAGTTAAACCATAAAACCTGTTTAGAGAATAGAAGAATTAATATGACAGCCTGACACAGTGCTTCACACATTTTTGCAAAACTTCTTTGTGAGGTATATACTTACCTTCTACATTAGAACATAGTCTTTTGGCCATGGTAGGTCACATAACCCTTTCATATGGGTACTCCAGGGTTTGATGCTTCAACCTCTGCCTCACCATGCTTAGATGGCATCACACATGATCAAAATGGGTATCACCATAAATTTGTTTCAGCCTGGCTTCTGAAGCAAAGACCACATGAGGGATTCAGGCTGCGCAGCAAAAGGTCTGTTATCAGAACAGCGAGACACATGTCCCATCACCAGGACACAACTGCTCCAGGTCACACAACAGAGACTCTCCAGTGATGTGTTGGTGATTTGTAGATGTGTTTCATTACTCTGGCAGCCCAGATCTGCTGTATGGGAGGATGTTGGCCACCTTAGCTTCATATATGGAAGAGTGTTCCTGTCAGTGTCAGGCTTCTGGTAAAACGACAAGTATTCAAGAGGAGGCAAAAGCCATCTGTCTTTTTTTTTGTTTGTTTTCTTTCCAGTCAGACTACTTATGCAGTCTAAATAGCAATTTTATATTATTAACAATATTAAATTCTCAAAAATACCCATAGATAAGCCTCCTTACACGATAAGATAAACCAAAGTGGGCAACTTCATTTACATTTCAAAAATAAATTTCATTCAGTATTAGAAGCAACTGAATAAAATAAACCCACCTAAATGTTATTTTTAACTCACTCATGAAAATCTAATTGTGTAAAAATACCCATTTTGAATGAAAGATGAGCTGAGCAGGGGTGTAAAACATTCAGATTTATGAGCCTGCTCTACTAAATGCATGGCAGATTTCATAATTTTACTGAATTTCACTGAATTTCAGTGAAATTAAATTAATTTAATGTAAATTAATTAACTAATTTGCATTAATTTAATACATTAATTAATCTAATGTAAATTAAGCAAAGCAGAACATGAACATGCACATCCCTATTAGCTGTTTAGTGTGGAGTCACAGACACAGGGACCATACTAGCTGGACCTAAGGTAAGTCTTTTAACTCTTCACTTGTTGCTGCCTTCCTGTCCCTTGTACCCTCTCAACAAAT
This sequence comes from Scolopax mira, assembly GCA_004320125.1. Classification (NCBI taxonomy): domain Eukaryota; kingdom Metazoa; phylum Chordata; class Aves; order Charadriiformes; family Scolopacidae; genus Scolopax; species Scolopax mira. The sequence continues at coordinate 125,727 of BJBW01008335.1, forward strand.
ACCTTCCTAGTCCCTCTCTTTCCCAGAAACTTCACTGAATTTAAAACGTTCATTAAAAATCTTTGAGAAAGTTTTTACCAAACTAAGAGAGCTAGAAATTATATATAAAAATGCAAAGAAAGCAAGGATCTTTGTGCAGTAAAATGGCTCCAGAAGGTATATCTTTATCTAATCAATATGAGATCCATGATGAAAGCAAGAGACTTAGCAACAGTGCAGATAAAAACCGACCTTCATTCATCATGGTGGAAGGAAAAATTAATATTATTTCAACGTCAAATTTCAGCATAAGAAATTTGTATGTTCTTTATGTTTTAAAGGCTGATGAAGAATCTCTATGATAAAATTACCAACAAACATAGATAGAAATATAAACATGACAACAGAAACATGAAAACATTTAAATCAGAGACCTATTTCTGTGTATTTTGAGTCACATAACTGTAAAATGAAACTCTTAGATAAAGCACTTAAAGACTGCTTTTGCTAACCTGTACTCAGGTCCTTTACTAAGTATATATTTAAAAAACAATAAGTATATATTTAAAAAACAATACACGTGCTTCTGCTGTCAGGATAGTTTTACTCTGCACTCTATCATTGCTCTACGTATGAAGCAATTGCAGGTATTAATTTTATGTTTTCTGAACAACTCAGAATTCTTTCACTTAAAAAAAATCCAAAACAACAAATAAGAAAAAACTGTTGATATGTTTATTAACATGCATGCTTTAGTTGCTATTGCAGGTTTCTTGATACTAATATCAGTCTTACATATGTTGCCTCTCATCCTGTATTTAATCACTCTGTGTGGCTAGGTTCATGGAAAACGTGAGTAAAGGCTATCAACAAGATTTCTGTTAGCAAGTGGGGAAATAGATTTGCCTCCAAATGCTTGAAAATTGTTTTTTATTTAAACAAAAGCAAAGAAAAAAGATATATATTTCCCTGATTATTCACTCAATACTGCAGGAGAGTTGCCATTCACTGCCAAGAAGATGCTGTGAGCTGAAGCAGGGGACAGAAGGGAACAGAAGCATTTACTGAATTTGATTGTTCTCAGAAGATGATTTGGGAAAGGGACTGTCTAAGTCCAATTGCATCCAACGAGTAATTCCTGACTCAGGAGCTTCTGTGGACCAAGAGAAATCAAGCTGCAAGTTCCAACTCAGCTGAAAATTGCTGAGTCTGTGAGTCTTTTAAACAATTTGGATTCACTTATCCACTTGTTATTGTGGTTAACATTGCATTCAAGTGTGCAAATTTATGTGTCTACTGGTGTCTCGATGACAGGAAGAGTGCAACTTTATTTTCAGAGTTTGAAAGGGTGCATTTTTCACTGCATGATAATAAGTGCACTATGAAATAAAAAAGGCAGGAGGAAAAAAACACAGGTTTTGCTATGAACTAAAGTAGGTATGGGTGAAAACTTGTCGAGTGCAGTTGGGCAACCAATTCCACTACTGAAATGGAAGGCAGTGAGGTCAGCTCCACAGCTGCCTCCTCTGGGAGGCACTTAGAGGCCTCCAGGGCTTGAAGTCTGCAGTGAGCAGAAGCTGCCATGGCATCTGTGAGCATAAGGTGAGGCTTGAGCCATGCCAAGTCTAGTATTACTCCAGAGTGGCTGTTTCCTGTTCTCTGTAATCTCAGCCTGGAATCACTAATAGACTTCGTGCCAAGAACTCCATTTATGCATTAGATTTTGTGTGGTTGTCAAAATAACATTCAAGGTTTGGAAAAGTCACATGAGAATTGCTAATGTTCTTGGAGGAAGGAAATTAAGAAGGAAGTAAAGAGTGTCAAACTCCCTGGGTTATATGGGAGACGGTACTGGGATGTTAGGTTTTCCACTGAGACATTATGATTTCTAAAGAGGTGGTAATAGGTGGTAATTGTCAATAAACAAAATAATAAAAAAAATATTTCTATTTCTCTTCTATAGACAAGGAGCAATAACATTTCACAGGAGAGAAAAAGAAGGGATTTTAGTTAATCTATAGGTGAATCTGCAGAAGATGGAAGATACAAGCTGACATTCATGGATAAAAGACCTTAAAATGGGGTCTAGTAATTGGAGTATCCAAAATCCACCTGCTGGGCATGTAGAAGGAAAGAGTTCAGTAAGGATCGTTTTATTTCTGTCACATATCAGGTTTTCTAAACCTTTGCAAGTGCTATCTCAGATTTCACAGATAAGTATTGCTTGATCTTGCTGTAATGTGGGTTGAATTAAAGGTGATTTAAGGGTAAAGGACAATTTCAGGGTAAATGGCTAACATCAAGGCATCATTCCTGTGCAGTGGAAATTCTTGTAACTACAAGTCTGGATTGCTCCTGTGACAGCTGTCACTTCAGGTCTGAGAGAATGGATTGGCACAAGGAGACAATCTGCAGGCTGACATAGTAAAAATCCTACATGGAGAGTAAAATCAGCTCACCTAATGCAAACACCTATATCTGGTCAGATTAATATCTCCCCCTACTCCACTGACTAGATCTCTGTTGACTACAGTAAGAACTTAGATGCTCTGAAGACACAGACAAAATTGCACCCAAGGTGTGCGTTGTACAGATGTTCTGCAGAAGCTGACAAGACAAGAAAGTTTCAAGAGGCAGAGCTCTCTTCAGCTGCCAGCATTTGCTAAAAAATCTTTCTGGCGCTGGCAAAATGCCTTGTGATGAATATCAGTGAAGTCCAAGGGCCCTAAGTGACTGTAAAACTGCAAATAAGCACATGCCTATACAAATCAAATATGGCACAAAAAACCCTGAGCTGGTGGTGACTGCATCTCTTAAAGAAATCAAAGCAGTTTCCTGGCTTCAGCATTGCTGGGTCTGAGCCAGATGGTCTTCTCTTCTAGAAGGGTGGACTAATATGACTGCAGTGCCATCGTAACACTACACCTTTGCTGTGAGCTTTGGTTTCATATTTCTGCCTGGCACTGCACTGCACTGCACTATACAGCCACGTCAGTTTGGAGACCTTTAATGCCACTGTGATTTATAAGCATGCCCTGTGTTTCTGCCAGAAAGTGGGCACCAAAAAGTCTAAATTCTGAAAGCTCTGAGCAGCCAATTCAACCATAGCCAAGCTAGGGGATGCTTCTCTTATGTGAGAAGGAGCACATCTAATGAACTGAAGAATGTAAGGGAGAAGAAGCCAATATTCATTTAATCATACTATTACAGCTGACAGCCCCAGACTTAGAAACCAGGACAGGATGGCAGACTTGTATTCATGTACTAATCTGTCTATCTGAATAAGAAAACTGCTTCTTAAGAGAAGAGACTTAATTTTCTGCTAATGAAGTTTTACAGCATTGTTGGAGACACTTAAATATCCATTTAAATAAAGATGGAATTTCATCTCCCCTTCTTGAAACTGTCTGACTACTGAATAAAAGAGGAACATTTCCTCCTTTTGCCCCTGGGAGTGATATCTAGGCCAAGCCTCTTTTGGCACCGTAGAGGCTCCTCAGCATGAGCATCAATTCCCCTCAGCCTCCACTGTGCAACCTTTTCGACTGGATGAGTCACTGCATACGTACAATGCACCCAGGCTGCAAACAGCCCTCTTCGCACAGTCTTGGGAGAGAGGGCTGTATGCAGCAGCCTCTCTGTTTCTGACCCTGTGAAATGTCACACAGCCTTTAGGTATGCCAGACAGACTGCTCAAACACAGAATGACCCCTGTAGCAAGAGACCCAGGAATTACCAGACAGATACAGAAGAGTTGTATATAGACAGTGCTTCTGCTAGTTGCAAAAAGTTTTGTATTTTAAGCCCATATGCAAAGAATTCTACATCCTCCCAGAAAAAGCAAGCAACAACTGTCTACCGGCAGAATGGCTACCTGACAATAAGGCACACTCCTTCCACTCTTGTGCCAGATGATGGAGTACAGGTAGAGCAGAACCCCCCCCAAGGAGAATGGTTTCTGGAAACAAGCCAGTCTCTCCAGTATGACAAATTTTCTACCCTACTATTAGCTAATCCTGGAACAGGGAAAGACTGAACGTCTCCTATTCTAGATGGAACATAACTTAGAAGTTAGGTGTCTCCATACTTGTCTCCAGCCCTTGTGGTTCTAGCCTGAAGTATCTGCTTTACATTGCACAGACATTACAGTGGGATACAGTATATGTATTTCTAGGGTAAAAGCAACTCAGTCACCATCTGTGTCTCCCAACATCTTTTCAGCATATTGGCTAATTTCAGTTTAGGTTGATTTTGAGGAACAGTGGCCACAGAGATGAAACTCCTATAGGCCAATGGTATGGGATTCAACAAGGCCAAGTGTTGGGTCCTGCACTTGGGTCACCCCATGCAGTGCTACAGGCTTGGCGAAGAGTGGATGGAAAGCTTCCCGGCACAAAAGGACCTGGGGTGTTGGTCAACAGCTGGCTGACTATGAGCCAGAAGTGTGCCCAAGTGGCTAAGAAAGCCAAGAGCTTTCTTGTTTGCATCAGAAATAGTGCAGGCAGCAGGACTAGGGAAGTGATCTTTCTCCTGTACTCAGCACTGGTGAGGCCTCACCTTGAGTACTGTGTTCAGTTGTTGGCCAACACTACAAGAAAGACACTGAGATGGAGCATGTCCAGAGAAGGGCAGCAAAGCCAGTGAGGGGTCTGGAGAACAAGTATCATGAGGAGTGGCTGAGAGAACTGAGGGGAGATCTTATCGCTGTCTACAACTACCTGAAAGGAGATTGTAGAAAGATGGGTGTTGATCTCATTTCCCAAGTAAGAAGTAGTAGGATGAGATGAAATTGCCTCAAATTGCACTAGGGGAAGATTATATAAGATATTATGAAAAGAATTTTCACTGGGAGGGCTGTCAAGCACTGGAACAGGCTGGCCAGGGAAGTGGTTGAGTTAGCATCCCTTGGATTATTTAAAAGATGTGTAGATGTGCTACCGAGGGACGTGGTTTAGTGTTAACTTGGCATGTTAGGTTAGTGGTTGTTCTTGATGATCTTAAAGGTCTTTTCCAACCAAAACTATACTATCATTCTGTAAATTTTTAGAAGTGTTGCAGGTGGTGAGATTTAGGAAAAGGCTTCATCATAAGCAAATTTGTGAGAGGAAAAAGAGTGCCTTTAATCATAGCCAACTCAGAGTATGTAGCCAAGCAGAAGGCCAATCCCAAGAAAATGAAACTTTGTTTGTCCTAATGGTAATGACATTACTTACTCTGTGGGACAAAGCATTAGGCTGACCAGCTACTGGCATGGCACTGTTGAGAATGGGTTTAGCAGGAGTCTAAAAAATGTCATTGAGTAAATAACAAGTTTCTGTGATGGGAGGAACTGGTTGTTTGATGTGTTTGAATGCAGTAGTTCATATCAATTTAGCTCAGTACCTAACAAGTTTTTTAATACAAAAAGCAGACTCAAATGATGCATTCCAGCTTCAAACTCCTATTTACTTTGAGAACTGGAACAGACTAGACTTAGTTCTTGTGTGGTCTAATGCTCTTTATGTAGGATGTTCTGCCACTTGTATAGAATCATAATATGATAGAATCATCAAGGTTGGAAGGAATCTAGGCATAGTCACTTTCTCATAAGCCAGAACAACAATTGAACACAAAGGTAAAAATAGTGAACAGCTTATCTACAGAGGCTAAGGAAAGATTTTTGGAAAAAAAAGGAGAAAATTAAGGAAATTATTGCAAACACTAATGCAGGGAAGAAAGTTTTGACAGACATAATGCTGGTACATTTTTATTTAAGGACAATGAAGATTTACCTCAACTTACCTCACCTCACCTTACCTCTATACTTGATCCTTTTCATATTAACCTCAGTAGCTGCCAAGCTAGGACATGAGTGCAATATATGGGAAAATCTGCAGTTATGATGCATTTTTGGTTTATGCAGTATATGTGAAGGTGACAAGCAGAAGAAGGTAATTACTTCCATTCAGATTTCAACAACATGTTTTCTGTTTAGCTCAGAATCCCAAAGCAGCAAAGCTATTGAGGGACAGCAGATCCCAGTGCTGCCTATTAATTAGGAGTCCTACAAATGTAGGTCACAAAAACAAAAGCAAAGCTTTTCCGGAGAAGACAAATGTGTGATTTGTGAATGAAAAGCCAGGAAGTTTTAAAAGTGAAACAGAAGTAAATTCAATCAGGCTCTTCTTACAAATGAAAGCAGTGAAAACTCTTGGCTTTTAGCACTTGAAGGGGAGAGAAGATTTTGTTAACCCTTTGTTTTTCCAGATAAACTGAAACTCCAGCCAGTTGGCATTAGAAATATCTTTTCTGTGCTTATCAGAATGAGAATTTGTATTAGAAGTATCGGATCATCACAAGGCCTAATGTTACTTAGAAGCAAATAGAAAAAGGAAGTATAATAATCTGCTCTTCCCCCAGCTATCATTAAACTAGACTTTGTTAAATGCAGCTGTAGTCTTGCTCATTCATTCAGTATCAGGCACACTTCAAATCTGTCATTGATTATTTATTTAGGTTCTTCAGATTTGCTTTAGTTGTGGACTATGTTTTTAGGTTAGTTGAGCATTTTCACATGTGAAGATCCTTCATGGGAGGAAAAGTGAGGGTTTGTTCTTAATCAGAAAGTAATGTCTCCACTATGTGACTTCTGAAGATGCAATTATTGTCTCTTTTAGAAAAACTGACAAGCTGCCTGATTATACAGCCTTACAGCTAATAAAAGGTGTTCTAGAAAACAGTATACAGTATGGCTCCAATCCACACATGTATAACTTAACTGCCTTGACAAATAAGTCCCTATTACTAAAAATCTAACAATCTCTCTTTCCCCTTACTGAAGTCAATATAAGGGTATTTTTTCTTTCTTACATTAGTTTAAATGTTGACTGATTTACCAAGAAAAGTGAATGTGAGCCTGAAATTAAAAAAAAAAATTCAGTCACTGCAGCCCTTCAGATGTACATTTACGTATATTTTTAAGCCATGTCCTGCTTCCCAACAAATATTTTTCAAGTAATGTCTAGTATACACATTTTTAACCATGATGAATGTAATGGCTAAATAGCAAGGCAAAGTAGGATTTGTGTTTGTTCTGCAATAAAGATGCACTTGAACGAGGACTTAGGGCATCTAAGTCAGAGAGACCTGCATCTCTATCTCTTTCCTTTCGCTGAGCAGAATTTTTTGCTAATATCCATTCAGTACAATTTTTCCATCTTCCCAAACTTAAGAAATTCTTGCTACTTGTCACCTTAGTAAAGCGGCAGAGAATAGAATTCTAAAAGCATAATTACTCTCATCATTCTTTACCAAAAATCTGGCTTAAAAAAATATTTTTCTGAATTCCTTTCTCTCATCTGTTTAGTTACAAAATGCAATTTTAAATTATAACCATGAAAGGCCATTGATAAGTTTGTCACAGAGGCTGTAGCAACCATCCCCCTCACAGTATTTTCTTCAATAGCTTAAAATATTTACAGTCCAAATATCATCCATCTTATCAGTATATAAAAAGAAAAAATTGGTGGCCATGTCCTTAAACACCTAAAAACCTCATCTCTTAATCTTTTTGTTCCATTAAGATGGTGATTTAACATCCAAATTATTTCATAGTCTTTTTCTAGAGCCTTGTGTTTATGGATTGCAACACAAGACAACTGAATTTCATTCTCTGTTACAGCATAGCTTTTGATCTTGGGAAAGCTTCCAAATCCCACAAATTAGTACTTAAATTCTGCCTAAGTCCAAAATTGTGACCTTCAAAACCCACTGCTCAACTTCTGCCAACCCTGGAGGCATAGGCTCAGACTGAGTGATTAACTCCCAAGACCTAAGTTATAACCATGGAATTGGGCTTTGTACAAAATGCAATAGAAGACATGTTTGTATTTTTAAAGTGATCCAAAGGAGAAGTTTTACTTTATTCAGTGGCTCAGTGATTACAATTCTCTTCCTAGAAAAAAGTACTTCATTCCATAAAAATGCCCAAGTAGAATATTCCTACAAAAATGGTGGGCATCTTGTCCATTACCCTTATCACATAGTCTGAGAAATTCCTCTGGACCATAGCGAGGAACATTTGCCTCTATTACACAATACTTTCATGTTTTGGTAGTAACACATGCGATATTGCCTTTAAGTCTGATTCTGACCTGTAATATACAGGTAAGTAGTTTGAGATACTTAATATTTTCCCCCTGTGAAACCACAAACAGTATTACTAGCAGACACAGCAGAAATGACAAATTTCTTCCAAAGTTGCACATGATTACCATGTGTAGGTCAGGAGCATCATCGACAAAAGGAACTAGGGTTGCAAATAAAAGTCCACTAGGAAAAACAGAAGGATGGAATCAGGCTAAGACTCTAATATTTCAGAGGTGTTTACAGATTCACGGATTTAACAGAATTGGAAGGGACGTCTAGAGATCACCTACTCCAACTCCCCTGCTAAAGCAGGATTGCCTAGAGCACATCACTCAGGGCTGCATCCAGGCGGGTCTTGAAAATCTCCAGAGAAGGCAACTCCATGACCTCTTTTGGCAGCCTGTTCCAGTGCTCTGTCACCCTCACCCTAAAGAAGTTCTTCCTCATATTTGAGTGGAACTTCCTGTGTTCCAGCTTATGCCCATTCCCCCTCTTCCTATTGCTAGAAACAACTGAAAAGAGTCTGGCTCCATCATCCTTCATCCCACCCTTTAGGAACTTGGTCTCCTTCTCAGTCTTCTCGAGGCTAAAGGCTCTCTTTGAGCCTTTTCTCGCAAGGGAGGTGCTCTAATCATTTAATCACCTTGGTTGTCCTATGTTGGACTCTCTCCAGTAGTTTCTTGTCCGTCTTGAACTGGGGAATCCAGAACTGGATGCAGTATTCCAGTTGTGGCCTCACCAATGCATAATAGAGCAGGAGAATGACCTCCCTCAACCTACTGGCTACACTCTTTCCTATGCAGCCCAGGATTCCATAGGCACTCTTGGCAACGAGGGCACACTGCTGACTCATGGAGGGCCTACTATCCACCAGGACTTCCAGATCCTTTTCCTCAGAAGTATTTTCTAGAAGATCCATCCCTAAACTATATAGGTGCCTGGGATTCTTTCTCCCCAGGTGCAGGACCCTACATTTGCCCTTACTGAACCTCATTAGTTTCTTCTCTGCCCAGCTCTTCAGCCTGTCCAGGTCACGCTGGATGGTGGCACAGCCCTCTGGAGTGTCAGCCAGACCTCTCAGTTTGGTATAATCAGCGAACTTGCTGAGGATACACTCTTTCCCTTCATCCAGGTCATTGATGAATATGTTGAACAGGACTGGGTCGAGTATTGACCCCTGGGGGACACCGCTTGTTACAGGCCTCCAACTTGACCCTGCTCCATTAATGACAATCCTCTGAGTCCTGATACGCAGCCAGGACTCAATCCACCTCACTGCCCCCTCATCTAGCCCACACT